>MU755000.1:0-70869 GCA_026770625.1 Nicotiana glauca | reverse complement strand
GCATTCTTATATTATCTTATTAAACTTAAAAGTCTTCCGCATTTATTAATTGTTGACAGTATATTTTATTGGTGATGTTGATAGAGAATGTATAATGTTTGGCTGGCCTAGCTCCGTTAGTAGGCGCCATCACGACGCCCGATAGTGGGATAAATCCGGGTCGTGATATAAATATTGCATCTAAGCCTATACATATAATATATATACACACACCACACGCACGAAAAATGTGTATTTTATAATTATGACATTATTCTTAAAACTATTTTTAAGGTACACGTCATATGTAACCCAATAAGACAAATAAAATTATAAGTTACTAAAGTCACTTGAGGGTCCATTTTAATGTCTACGCTTGTACTCAAGGTCAAGAATAGTTTTAAAATATTGAGATGTTATAATCTCCCCAACTTAAAATAATGTTCGTCCTCGAACAAGGTAGAATGAGCGTCTAATATCTCAAAACAGTTAAGGGTATTTGTACCACATGTCTGCCTTAGACTCCGATGTAGCCTTTTTTGTCAACACTTTCACAAAATGAATCTTTTTCGGACTTAGTTTCCAAATTTTTCTAATAAGAATAGCTATGGGATCTCCTTCGTAAATCAAATCTTCTTCCTTAGGCTTGATTATATAACTCACTTCATGAACTTATCGCCTAAGTATTGACACCTATAACACATGATGCACAACCAAAAATCTGCAAGATAAAGCAATTCTACATGCCATCAATCGAATTTGATCCCTATCTTATAAGGACCAATATATCTTGAACTTAATTTACCTTTCAGATTGAATCTCATAAGTACTTTCGTAAGGGCAACCTTTGAAAACACTTGTTCATCTTTCATGAGCTCAAAATCACAATCTCATTTACCAATACATGACTTTCATTTGCTCTATACTGTCTGAAGTAGTTCCCACATTCAAATGATAAATTTGCATACCGAGTTAGTAATTATTACCATACATGAAAAGCTACTGATCATGAACCACTATGTAATATCCATCCAGTTAGTGTTATGACTAGATATACATTCTCTATTATGCCTCCATCGTGTTGGAACATATCCAAGACCTTGACCTTAATTCAACACATCTACCATTGTTGCATACGGCGGTACGAGAACATATCTAGATACTTTTACATAATGCTCTCACATACGGCAGAAGCAGACTATATCTATATTCTCCTACATAAAACTCTCCTGTACAACAACGCTGGGGCATATGCGATCCATATACCCCCTACGTAAACGTTTCATGCACTATTACTCTTGCTGCGTGATGATACAAGAAGAACTCATCCCATTTTACTAACCCCAAATAGATCTTCCTAGATCACTAATAAGCTCAATAACAATCAAATCAATACATCCCTCAACATTACAACTCGGAGTCAACCAAGGCGACTCGATGTAGAACACACCTCCATATAGGTCCACTAATGAACCCCTTATCAAGGAGTTCCTGAAGTTTTTCCTTCAAATCCTTTAACTTTGCCGGTGCCATACGATATGGTGTCCGACAACAAATCAATACCAAAATCGACAACTCTGTCCGGCAACATGCCCAGTAGAAAGAAACATATCCGAAAAATTCCTTACCACGGGAACTCAATCATGGTAGGAGTCTCTACATTGCCATCCATCACGACGGCCAAAAAAGAAAGACAACCCTCCCCGGCCATCTGTTGGGTCTTCAAAAATGAAATCACTTTACTGGGAACATAATCCGTCGAACCTCGACACTAAATCCATGGCATTCCCGGCATAGCCAACATCACCGTCTTAGCGCAACAATCCAGAATAACACAACACTGAGACAACCAGTCTATACTGAATATCACATCCAAAATCTAACATACCAAGCAACAAAAGATCCACTCGGATCTCCAAAACCCCAATAGTCACCACACCAGGCCGATATACGCAGTCCACAACCTCGACCCAACCTGTTTATGAGAACTCCCAGTCCACAATTCCATACAGAACGTGATTCGCCATATACGATCCCAACTCCACCGACTGAATATACAACATACCTCTAATACACAATCATTCCACGAGAGGTACTCCTAGAATTTTTCTGTGCCATCAAGTAAACTCGAATATTAGTGGTCGGTCAAACAAGAGAGTGTTCGACTACTAATGAAGTATCCTCAACTCAAACACATCGCCCTTTCTAAAATGTTTACTTTCATCAAGCCATACCAGTTAGTAATATCATTTCCCTAGTTATCTGAAACTATTCGTGTTGCTTAAGAATTTATGATCTTCCTTTCAGAACTGAACCGTGACCTTACACATGCAAATCTCAGCCCTACACAACATACCGTATGTACCATGCCACCCTATGATAAATATGAGAACTTCATAATCCACTATGATCCACCACTACTACGTACTCAACCAGCCAAGAAATTTTCATTGTTCCATCTAGAAGAAAATCACTATACATTCCATGCTCCTCACGCTCATAGCAAATATACATCTCTAACAATGGTAGAAAGTTATCAAGGACTCTACGAATCCCCTTTGCACAAAACCAAACAATCAGGACTGACTCCTTCTAGCTCAACCAAGCTATACAAGCCATCAAAATCTAAGAGCATTGCTACAAAATACCTGTAAGAACCCATTACCTCGAACACATACAAAGAATTAATCATATCCTTACCATACCGATTCGGTCAATTATCAAGCTACTCCATCTATCTAAATTTTCTTCTGATCCATCATCAACTTGATATTCCCTCTTGCTGTAGCACCACAATGCCTCAACCCAGGCTTACCACACGAGACCCAAGCATAAGACCACACTGTCTAAGACCCATAAGCCGTTGATTACTCTCTCAAATATTCCCAGAAATACCACATTCTAAAATACTTTACTCTGAAGAACTTCCTGCGAATCTAAGTCTGTTACCTTTACTTTCCTGACACTGATACATAGAATCCCATAATTCACATAGAAATACCACAAGTCTTGACCTCCTCCAATGAAAACAACAGTTTCTAACCACCTACGCAACTTTAGAGCACTCAATTGATGTATACAGACTCTTGAACGCATGATGTAGCCTCATCTCAATATAACCAAGCAACCCCCTGCTCTATGAACCGAGCATTCTTTACCAACAACCACTCAAGACATCCCGTGATTCTCTTTCCCCATGAAGCATAATATAACCTTTGTCAAAATATTCCTTTACTCGAGCCATTCTTGGTCTCAATTTCCGCAGGCCATAACTGATTCACTCGCACGCCTCAAAATGGAACCAACATAGCACCTAACCGTGCAATCAACTAATCAACTGACTTCCCCACTTGGCTTGGAGCCATAGGTCCAGATACACTCAATAAATCATAACACTTTTACTCTATTGATGCCACAATACCATAATGATATTAAACTCAAATCATTTGTAAGCTTGTGAAAACATAGATTATCTAGTACTGTAAATCTTCTACAATTCTCGCATTCATCCCCGCAACAGCTAAGCCCACTCATTTAGGCGACCCAAAATTTCAAATTTCAACACGTAATTTTCAATTGCACATGAGATCTCCTAACATACACATAAGGATCACACCACTTTAATACACTCCACAGGAGATAACCCACCTGTTTCGCCTCAATATAACATTTCTATATACCTTCTACCGACATACACATTACAAGGTTACTTAGTCTTCCTGAGTCTGAACTCATACCGCAACATGAAATTTACTTCACTCCCAACTAGGAGACATGAAAAGATTCTTCACGCGGCCGTAACTCAAGGCTACACATCTAGTCACAATGGAAATCAAGCACTTATTAGTTCATCTATCATCCAGCAGACCTCCCTCGTCACTTCCAAGTTACATAAATACATCTCGCAGTACTAACATACTCATCACGTGGCTATCCAGCTGTTACTTCCACTAATAGACACAATACCGAATGTATAAGTTCAAAAACACTTGTTCAAACAATGAGCACCACGATGCTCAAGTCATAGGCAAAGATCTGACCTCAAGTCCTCCGGACTAGTCCAACATAAACTCATAGAGATTACATCTCGCCCCTCGATCGTGGAATCACAAGCCATCAAGGCACATCTGATACTGAGCGCTCATGCGCGTATACGAACACGTAAAAGGAATTACAAAAGTTTTTTTTCAAGCTGAATCAAGGAAGCACGATAAGAATTTAAGAATGTGAAGTTTTCCTAAATGTTATGTAGCCTCTCGAGGAAAGATACAGACGTCTCCGTACCGATCCGCGAGACTCTACTAAACCTGCTCATGACTCGTGAGACCTAGTAACCTAGGCTCTGATACCAACTTATCACGACCCAAAACCGCGCACTAGTCATGATGGCGCCTCTCGTGAAGACAAGGCCAGCCAACTAACCCAACGTGTCTCTTTCAAAGTAGTTAAACATAAATGAACAGCAAAAATACGACTTAAGGATATTAATTAACGAAGTTTACAACCTAACACAGCCCAAATCGGGGTGTCACCAGTAACGAGCATCTATCAGAGTATAAATACAACTACAGGACCTAAAATACACAAGCCGGAATAATGAACCAAAAGAGAAGAAAAATAGTGCTACGAACGCAGGCAGACACCTTGCTACCCCTATAGCTCTGCCTCTGATCAGACAAACCCGATACAGGGTGAACAAATACCTGCATCTGCACGCGAGGTGCAGGGAGTAAAGTGAGTGCTCCAACTCAATGAGTAATAAGGGTAAATAATAACTGAGCAGTAAGAAATCACGTACCATCATACTATATAGGAATAGTGAAAACCCTTTGAGAGAAAGCAGTGAAGCTATAAAACCTTTAGAAATATCTTAGCTCAGTTTAAAACCTCTTTTGAAAATGACTTTTTCAACAGTTATGCAAATGAATGCAGGAACAAATAATGCAGATAAGCATAGAAGTCCGCCTCTCAGGCACCACACTCGGTTATCAGATAATACCATAACAATAGGTGAATATTGCAAGAAGAAGCACAACAACATATAATAGCAGACAAATGAAATAAGGTAAATACATCAAACAGTATCGGTACCACTACGGCCTGCAGCCCAATCCATATACCGCTGCGGCGTGCAGCCCGATCCATTTAACGTCGACGGCGCTCACTAGGGGTGTGTACAGACTCCGGAGGGGCTCCTACAACCCAAGCGCAATATCAAGCCATCTTATGGAATCAATCAGGCTCTCGGCCTCAATATCAATATAGTACCGTTGTGGTGTGCAGCCCGATCCATGAGTATCCTCACAATACAGGCTCTCGGTCTTACTCAGTCAACAAAATCACGTAAGCCACTCGGGCAACAATAAAGTAGGATGGTCAGCCCAAAACATTTAATGAAAATATCATTTCGAGTATTTAAGGCATAATAACTTGACAGAGTTTTTAAAATAGTGGAAAAATACATGACTGAGTTCAGATATATAATTAAATCAGTGAGGAATTATCAACAACAATCCCCGAAGGATTCAAATAATTGGCACGAAGTCCAAATATGACAATCGGCCCAAATTATGAAGATAACAAGTAATTTCAGTCAAATACGCAGTAAATTCATCAATCGGGATGGACCGATTCACAATCCCAAACGGTACTCTACCCCTCGCTCGCTATCCGGCAAGCAAGTCACCTCAATAAATCACTATGATGTAAAAGTTCAAGGTTTCAAACCCTCAAAATATCATTTACAATCATTACTCACCTCGAACCGATAAAATCTTTAGCTCGCAGCGCCTTAGCCTCTCGAATCGATCTCCAAATATCATCCTTCCATATCTATTCCGATTAACCTCGCAACGGAAAGTCCCCCGGTCTTGTAGCGTCCAAGACAAAAATCAAACGGTCCCTCGTAGTCTCAATCTCAAAGCTTTAGTGTTAAACAAATCTGAATTTGATCTCCAACACGTTCCACAATAATCAATCTCGAAGAAATCTTAAAGGTTATTTACGATCTTGTACACTTCTCCGATTACCAGAAGAAAATTTACTGGTTCAAGCTCTTGTTCACGAATCCAAGAAAATTTTCCCAACTTGTACCACATCTTGCTATTGGATTTAAAGACAAAAGAATCCAACTTAAGCATTAAATTTATTAATGAACAATACTTTCTCCAATTCTTTTTCTTGCTTGATGTATTCAATAAGGTCAAATGCTTTGCTTTCTCAATTGAAGCAATCTGTTGTAATCATACTGAAAAATAAATAATTTTAGCTTCTATACCATTGTTGTCTTGCCCTTTTTTCCCTTTTTCCAAAGTGGAATCCCCAAAGAAATATAGGCTTGGCTTAGTTGTTTAACTAGTCTCTCCTAATCTGTCGAAGCGCCGCCACCATAATATTAGATATTTGGGGTGTAATTAGTTTATAATTTAGGATGAATAACCTAATGATGAAAGAAGTCAATTATTTTATGGGAATAAATACGTTCTTCTCTCTTTTCTAATTGCCAAACTTTGTCCTAGTAAATATCCTTTTATTTACCCTTTGTTACAAAAATGGAAGTGAAGCCCATGATACACTATTATTTTACTGCTCTTTCTGTATGTGCGCATATATACATTCCATCTATGTATTTTCTTAACGCACATTAAATAAATATTGCATCTAAGCCTATATATAATATATATATATACACACACACCACATGCACGAAAAATATTTATTTTATAATCATGACATTATTCTTAAAACTATTTTTAAGGTACACGTCATATGTAACCCAATAAGACAAATAAAAGTATAAGTTACTAAAGTCACTTGAGGGTCCATTTTAATGTCTACACTCGTACTCAAGGTCAAGAATAGTTTTAAAATATTGAAGTGTTACAGTTCCATGTATGCAAATGTGGCTATATAAATTCCACATATGCAGCTATGCTCCTTTTCATCTCTAGTTGTCTCTTTACACATTTCCATATGTGTATTCCACATTTTTGAATATAAAGATGATGTGTGCAATTGTGGCTTTGCTTCATTCTCATATCTTTTTGTAACGACCCGATCGATCGTTTTGAAATCTAGAGTGTCGTTAGTGGTTTTAGGCCATGAGCAGCTTCACTTTAGGTATTATGACTTGTACACACAATCAGAAATGAATTTCGGGAATTTCGGAGTTGATTTGGAAAAAGAGTTCTCATTTTGGAAGCTTCAAGTTCAAAGAATTGACTAAGATTAGATTTTTGAGTAAACAACCTTGGAATAAGGATTTGAAGGTTTCAGCAGGTTCATGTGATAATTTTGGACTAGGGAGGATCGGGTTTTGGATGATCCGAGAGTGTTTTGATGCCTATGTATAAGTTAGTATTTTTGAAGAATTTCATAAGTTTGGGTTGAAGTGCATTTTAGTATTATCCATGTCCGTTTAGGATTCTGAGTCTGGGAATAGCTCTTTATGGTGATTTTGGTATTGGGAGCGTGATCCAAAGTGGATTTGGAGGTCCATAGGTCATTTTGGAGTCATTTTGCGGAAGTTAGAGATTTGAAGGTTTTTGTCAAGTTTGACTGGAAGTGAAATTTTTGATATCGAGGTTAGACTCCAATTCCGGAAGTTGGAGTAGGTCCGTAATGTCGAATATGACTTGTGTGCAAACTTTGAAGTCAATCGCAAGTGATTTGATAGGTTTCGGCGTCGGATGAAGAAGTTCGAAGTTATAAAGTTCATCAAGTTTGAAATGGAGTGTTATTTGTGATTTTAGCATTATTTGATGTGATTTGAGGCCTCAAGTAGGTTCACGTTATGTTATGGGACTGGTTGAAGTGATTGGACGAGATCCCAGGGGCCTCGGGTGGATTTCGGATGGTTAACGGATCAATTTTAGAATTTAAAAAAAAAATAAACAGCTGCCTTCTACTGTAACCGCACCTGCGAGGCTTGGGCCGCAGGTGCGGAGCCGCAAAAGCGGCCATGAGGGACACAGATATGGTGTTGGGCTAGAAGCAAAACGACCGCAGATGTTTTCATATAGCCGCAGAAGTGGAAATGGCAGACTGGTAAGAAACCGCACGAGCGGTAGTGGAGCCGCACTGCGAAACCGCAGAAGCGGTCAAGTGACCGTATGTGCGAAAATGCTGGAGGCAGTAGGGTTCTTTAAATCGGGGGATTTGCCTATTTTCTTCCATTCACTCTTGTTTGGATGACTGTAGAGCTTCAAGTGGGGGTTTTCATCATCAATGACAAGGTAATCTATCCCCATCTATCTTGAGTTAAATACATTGATTATGTATGGATTTTAGCATGAAAATTGGTAAAAATTTTGGAGTTTGAGGAAAACCTAGAAAATTTGTATTCGTAGATTTTGACCACGATTTTGGACATGAAATTGAGAGTAAATTATATACTAGCATTCGTGAGGTTATGGGTAAAGTTTATCTTCGAAAAATTTTGAAATCCGGGCATGTGGGCCCCAGGGGAATTTTGTCAACTTTTCAATGCAGAGTTGGAAATTTATATAAATTGAGTTGTTATAAACATTAGGGTATATTATTAGTTTTCCCATGAATTGGCTAGTTTTGGGAGCGTCAGCATCGATTTGAGTCATCCGAAGGGCGTGGAATGCCAGTTATGTAACTTCGGAGCGAAGTGAGTTTCCTTTCTAACCTTGTAAGAGGGAATTGTCCCCATAGGTGAATTAATTGGATATGTGCTTCTATTTGTGGGGGCTACGTACTCACGAGGTGACGAGAATCCGTGTGTAGCTACTATTATGCCTATGTCTGGGTAGTTCTAGGTTACATCATGCTTTGTTGATATTATTGTTGATCGATGTTATTGTTTGCCTTGAGAAGAAATAAGATTGAGATTGCTTAATAATTGTGGTGAAGGTAATTGAGGAATTTAAGAATTAAGTGTTACCATTAAACTTAGCACTTTAAAAAAGAATAGGGGAATCTTATAATAACTTAAGGAATCTATATGAAACCGCGTTGCATGTATGTTTTGCGAGCAGAAAAATTTTTCTTAAAAGCTTCACCTCGAATTGTCTCTATTTTTTGAAAAGGATCAAGAAAAGGATTTTGATATATTAATAAATTTATATTTGACCGCGTCGCATATATGATTTGCGAGCAGAGAAATTTCTTAAAATCTATATTTGACCGCATCGCACGTATGATTTGCGAGCGGGGTATTTACTTCTACTACTCTCGTGGGAGCGGGCAGAGTGCCTTGGCAGGTTAATATATGCATCTATGGTTCGTGCCATTCGACCCTTGGCAGTGCACAGTTTACTTTTATGTTGGATCGGACCATACGCCTTGACTATATATATATATACACACACACACACACACACGTACTATTCTCATGAAATCGTGCGTAATATTTGGCTAGAAGCCAGTGAACCAGGGGTTTTTTTCCTGTTTTCAATTATGAAAACTTCTTTAAGGAAATCCACCATATCTATATATGTGCTCCAGTTACGGAGGGAACTTGCTAGCTGAAAACTTGAGTAAAATAAAGAAGAAGGGGGATGTTACTATGTGTTTTATACATGCTTATTTTATATAATTGCCCTGTTTCATACTTATTCACTTCTTTATTGTAATGATATTATTGGACCATTAGTAAGCATCTAAGTCGACCTCTCATCTCTACTTCTTCGAGATTAGACGTGATACTTACTGAGTACATGTTATTTTTGTACTCATGCTACACTTGTTGTGCATTTTTATTGCATAGGCACATGTACCTTTAGTGGCCTAATAGGCGTAGCAGCATGGATGATATAGAGACTTAGGTGAGCTACATCTCTCGAGGCGATCCGCAGCCAGCATAGTCTTTTTCAGTGTATTATATTTACTTTCTGCCAAATTTGTATTTCGGGCAGTTATTGCATGTCATTTGATTTCCTAGTGATTGCTCATGCACTTGTGACATCGAGTTTTGGGATGAATTCGGGATTATTCAGTAAATAATTTATTTCGAAAGATATCATTATTTATTCAGTGAAGTTATTATTCATTCTCTAATGTTTAGGAGAAATGATTCAAAAATATTAAAACGAGAATTTACTAGTAATATGGTGTTGGCTTGCCTGACGATGGTGTCATCGCCATCAAGACCCTTAAGACATTTTGGGTCGTGACACTTTTAGCCTTTTTCTTTTCTTTTTCATAATTTTTTTTTCCTACCAGATTTGTTAGAAAATATGCGAGGATCGGATATCATTATTCATATTTTATTTAAAATCTTGTTTTTTTTAAGATATGAAATTATATGAATAATTTATATCTTTGAACATATGATCAAGTGAATGTGCATCACTTGCTCTTTGGATCTCCATGCTCATAGCTACAATGCTTGTTAATGCAAACCCAACACTGAAGAAGGGACTCCTTTTTGCCCAAAGTACAGATTGAATTTCTTAACCTTATTTCCAGTTTTGTAAACAAATTTGTCCTTATTAGTATAAGACTAGTTTTTCAACACGTGCGTGTATTGGGAAAATTTTAGTTTGCATATTGGAGATGACGTGTCATGACATGTAGACTGGTCAAACAGTCAAAAAACTAAAGTTAGTTTAAAGCTACGAGCAACAACAGATACGAGCAAGGTAAATAGAAGAGGCATGGGCAGTCATACAAGCAATTCAACGCTCATACATATTCAAGACATTTAAAGCTCAAAGATCATGAAGAATCAAAGGAATGAATTTGACAGCAAATAAGAGCGTAGATACAATATTTAATGAGCATTTAATACTGGAAACGTTAGAGAATATGTATTTAATGTATATAATTATATAACGTAACATTTAAAGTCATTAATTGCCCACAACAGCCTTATTATGACAAAGGTAAGACTCATATCCCCAAAATGACTATAAAAGGGAAAGGAACAAACAATTGTAGGGACACAAGACACTGTTTGAATATACTTTGATTTATTTGCTTTTTGATCATATTATTCTCCAATTTCTTTCTTTATATACTTTTTTGATTATCAGTAACCCGTATTCTTCTAAATTCTAGCTTTGACTAAAAATCTATTTTTTGGTTAAACAAATTGGTTTCGTTACCGGGAATCTGATAATCAATTATATCTCAACTTGATTTTCTTTATAGTATCAACTATGTCGAACAACAACGACAACATCCAAGGAAACCAAGAAAATCAATCGAACCAACAACTTCAGGGAGATCTGCGAGACAATAATGCATTATTTCCTTCTCCACGAGGTTCCCCACGGCAATCTCGTGAAGGAACTCCTGAAGTATCTCACACAGAAGAACAAGTTTAATTTGAGAATGTTGAAGCTATGGATGATGCTTTACAAAAACTTATCGCTACTCAGGTCAACAAAGATTTACAAGCTTTTGTTAGTCAATTACCTGCTGCTCCACCCACACCTTCTCCAAATAACAATACTTTGGAGAATCCTCATTCTGGACTGGTTAATTCAGGCAGTGGTAGAACCCCCAGCGAAATACGGGAGGGAGACCCAGGTAATCCAGTTAATTCTGATTTACAAAATCTAGTACTAACATTGCAGAAACAGCTTAAGGAGCAAAATAACCACATAGAACAAATACCCGGAGTACCGCCCGTAATCAAGGGGGTAGATATAGATAAATATTCTCAACAGCCATGAAAGCGAAGTGCCGCCCCTCTTCCAATTCCAAAGAAGTTCGAGATGCCTGGTATTCCAAAGTATGATGGGACAATAGAACCGCGAGATCACGTTACTGCATTTACAATAGGTGTCAAGGGAAATGATTTCACTAAGCAGGAGATTGAATCAGTCTTGGTCAAAAAATTCAGTGAAACACTCACTAAAGGGACACTAACATGGTATTCTCTTTTACCTAAAAATTATATAAATTCTTTTGCTGAGCTTGCAATTTATTTATCAAAGCACACTCGGGATTCAAAAAGTTGAAAAGAGAATGGAAGACATCATCAAAATAAAGCAAGGAGATTCGGAGTTGCTTAGAGAATTCGTGAACAAATTTTAACCGGAAAGAATGACGTTGCCACGAGTACCTGACAATTGGGCGGGCATAGCCTTTACCGACAATTTGAATGAGAAGAGTTCAGAAGCTACGAGGCGACTCAAGGAAATCCTTCGAGAATTCCTAGCAACAACGTGGAATGATATTTACAAAAGATACAGTACAAAGATGAGAATTGAAGAAGATATTATCTGGCAATATAAAATAGAAGAAAAAGTAAGCTCAAGGCGTGTAGAAAATGAAAAAGGATCTGGTAAAACAAGTACGAGCCATATATGGGACCCATGGGAAGAGACTCATGATCAAAGCAAGATAGTCATAGGTATGATCACATATCGAGGAATAAAGAATCAAGCTCGACTTCAAGATTTGGGAATGATATGAACACACGCGTGTCACGAGATGATGATGGAAGTTTAAAAGCATGGTTCGGTGGTTACAATTTCAACGTAAGCACCTCTGAACTCGTAGCTATTTTAAGAAGCATGGGAGATAAGGTACTATGGCCAAAGCAGATAAGATCAAATCCGAACAGACGAAACCCTGATCATTGGTGTGAATTTCACAACGACCATGGGCATAAAATAGCAGATTGTAGATTTCTACAGGGTGAAGTTGATCATTTGTTAAAACAAGGATACCTTACTGAGTTATTCAGTGAAAAAGGTATGGAAGCTTATATGAAGAATAGGCACGAACCTCCAAAACCACCTTCGCCTAAAAGGACCATTAATGTTATAAGCGGTGTGACATACACGACATCCAATAAAATCTCTAAGGTCACCATTACCCACGGGAAGCGGGTACGACAAGTCTTGGAGAAAGAAAGTATTACCTTTGATGATGCAGATGCAAATGACGTATTATTTCCACATAACGATGCACTGGTAATATCTTTTCTTGTACATGATACTAATGTGAAATGAGTTTTTATTGATCCAGGAAGTTCTGTGAATATTATCCTACTAAAGGCATTACGTGAAATACAAGCTGAAGATAAAATGATACCAAATGCGCATACCTTATCTGGATTTGACGACTCGAGTGTTGTAACAAAAGGAGAGGTAATACTAACAACTTTTGTAGAAGGTGTTATTAAAGATACTAAATTTCAAGTAGTAGATATGGAGATGGCTTAGAACATGATCCTTGGGAAACCATGGTTCCACGAATTGGATGTTGTTCCATCAACCCTACATCAAGTTATTACATTCCCATCACCTTGGGGAATTCGCCAAATTCGTGGAGATCTGCATACAGCCATGTATATTAATTCTATGGCAGATACGAGCACGATAAATGAAGAGAAATAGCAATCACAGAAAGCAGTTGAGGATATCACAGCACAAACCTCAACTGAACAGGGACGAATAAATATAGACTCAATGCCTGACACAATTCAAGAGCCAGAAGAGAATGAAAACATTAAAACAACAATTGAAGAATTAGAAGCTGTAATATTGTTTGAACAATGGCGTGGGCGGAAGGTTTATGTGGGAGCTAATCTGATCCCGGATATGAAAGGTATGATAATTGAATTCTTAAAAGCTAATGTGGATTGTTTTGCTTGGTCCCATGCTGATATGACAGGAATACCACCGGAGGTAATGACACACAAGTTAAATGAACACCCATCATACACACCGATCAAACAAAAGAAAAGAAAGCATGGAGATTTCAAAAATCAGGTGATTCAAGATGAGGTTCATAAATTATTGAAAATTAGGTCTATTCGCGAGGTAAAGTATCTTAACTGGTTAGCTAATACTATTGTGGTTCCTAAAAAGAATGGTAAGTGGCGAGTCTGTGTAGATTACACAGACCTTAATAAAGCCTGTCCAAAAGATTCTTTTCCTTTACCGCACATAGATCAACTAATTTATGCTACTGCTGGACATGAGCTATTAAGTTTCTTAGATGCATATTCAGGCTATAATCAAAATGGATCCAGAAGATGAGGAAAAAACTTCTTTTAGAATAGATGGGGGGGACTTACTGTTATAAGTTAATGCTCTTTGGTCTCAAGAAACCTGGAGCAACCTATCAAAGGCTGGTCACTAAAATGTTCCAAGATCATTTGGTAAAAACCATGGTGGTGTACATAGGCGATATGCTAGTAAAAACTCAACATTATAAGGATCATATATCTCATTTATCTAATACATTTCACATTCTGCAAGAATTTAACATGAAGTTGAACCTCAAAAAATACGCGTTTGGGGTTGCATCAGGTAAGTTTTTAGGTTTTTTTATTTCTAACAGTGGTATTGAAGTGAATCCCACACAGATTAAAGGAATAAGGAAATCCCTGATATGTTGTCAAGTAAAAAAGATGCTCAAAGACTAACAGAGAGAATTGCAGCCTTGGGAAGATTCATTTCCAAATCATCAGAGAAGTGTTTCAAATTTTTCTTGGCACTTAAGAAGCAAGATTATTTTGAGTGGAATGAGGAAAGCCAACAAGCACTTAGTAATTTGAAAACATACTTGTCAAATCCACTGTTACTTGCAAAACCAAAGGTAGGGGAAAGGTTGCTCATTTACCTTGTTGTTTCAGAAGTGGCGGTAAGTGCTGTTTTAGTTCAAGAGGACCAATGTAAATAATCCTTATCTATTATGTTAGTAAATCTTTGTTAGATACAGAGGCACGGTATCCACAATTAGAAAAACTAGCACTTGCTTTAATCATGGCATCTAGAAAGTTAAGACCATATTTTCAATTTTATCCTATTGCTGTAGTAACTGCTTACCCATTACGTAATATACTACATAAGCATGAATTATCAAGGAGGTTAGCTAATTAGGCTATTGAGTTGAGTGAATATGATATCACTTACCAGCCTAGAACTGCTATAAATCTCAAGTACTAGCCGATTTCGTAGCTGATTTTAGCCAAGGAATGCAATTGGAAGCAGAAAAGGAATTGCATGTATTCAATGGAGCTAACCCAGGAACTTGGATTTTATACACTGACGGTTCATCTAATGTAAAAGGTGCAGGTTTAGGGATTGTTTTGGTCCCACTTACGGGCGAAACCATTAGGCAAGCTATTAAATGTCACTCCATAACTAACAATGAAATAGAGTATGAAGCTGTGATTTTAGGTCTAGAATTGGCACGAGAACTTGGTATAAATCAAGTAGTGATCAAAAGTGATTCGCAACTCGTGGTTAATCAAATGCTGAGGACTTACATGGATAGGGAAACAGGGATGAAATAGTACTTGGAAAAGGTATGAGAACTGATAAAGCAATTCCAAACTTGGAAGGTCATACAAATACCAAGAGATGAAAATGTTGAAGCAGATGCCTTCGCCAATCTCGCATCCGCAACTGATGTGGTAAATGATGCAAACGCCTCGGTTATACATTTATTTCACTCAGTTCTCGAACCTGATAAGAATGAGGTAAATTTTAATAATTTAACTTGGGATTGAAGGAACAAAATATTTACTTTTTTGCAGTATGGTACCGTCCCTGATGATAAGAGGAAATCGCATGCACTTCGAAAAAAGGCTGCTAGGTACTGTTTGAAACAGCGGAATCAGATCATCAGAAAAGAGTTTCAAATTCTTCTCAGCCCTTAAGAAGCAAGATAATTTTGATTGGAATGAGGAATGTCAACAAGCACTTAGGAATTTGAAAACATACTTGTCAAATCCACCGTTACTTGCAAAACCAAAGGCAGGGGAAAAGTTGCTCATTTACCTTGCTATTTTAGAACTGGCGGTAAGTGCTATTTTAGTCTGAGAGGACCAAGGTAAACAATCCCCTATCTATTATGTTAGTAAATCTTTGTTAGATGTAGAGACACGGTATCCACAATTGGAAAAACTAGCACTTGCATTAATCATGGCATCTAGAAAGTTAAGACCATATTTTCAATGTCATCCTATTGCTGTAGTAACTGTTTACCCATTACGTAATATACTACATAAGCATGAATTTTCAAGGAGGTTAGCTAAGTGGGCTATTGAGTTGAGTGAATATGATATCATTTACCAACATAGAACTGCTATTAAATCTCAAGTATTAGCCGATTTCGTAGCTGATTTTAGCCAAGGAATGCAATTGGAAGAAGAAAAGCAATTGGAGGTATTCAACGGAGCTAACCCAGGAACTTGGATCTTATACACTGACGGTTCGTCTAATGTAAAAGGTGCAGGTTTAGGGATTGTTCTGGTCCCACCTACGGGCGAAATCATTAGGCAAGCTATTAAATGTCACTCCATAACTAAAAATGAAGCAGTGTATAAAGTTGTGATTGTAGGTCTAGAATTGGCACGAGAACTTGGTATAAATAAAGTAGTGATCAAAAGTGATTCGCAACTCGTGGTTAATCAAATCTGGGGACATTAATGGCTAGGGAAACAAGGTTGCAACAGTACTTGGAAAAGGTATGGGAACTGATAAAGCAATTCCAAACTTAGAAGGTCATACAAATACCAAGAGATGAAAATGTTAAAGCAGATGATTTAGCCAATCTCGCATCCACAACTGATGTGGCAAATGATGCAAATGCCTCGGTTATACATTTATTTCACTCAGTTCTCGAACCTGATAAGAATGAGGTAAATTTTAATAATTTAACTTGGGATTGGAGGAATGAAATTGTTTCTTTTTTGCAGTATGGTTCCGTCACTGATGACAAGTGGAAAGCACATGCACTTCAAAAAAGGCTGCTTGGTACTGTTTAAAACAGGGGTATCTTTATCGTAAAATGTTCGGTGGTCCCTTAGCAAGATTTCTTGGACCTTCTCAAATGGAGTACGTAATGAGATAAATACACGAGGGATATTGTGGAAATCACGCCGGAGGAAGATCATTAGTAAAGACATTAATTAGGGCAGGTTATTATTGGCCTAAAATGGAAGAGGAAGTGGAGAGTTTCGTGGCTAAATGTGATAAATGCCAGAGGTACGGTAACAATATGCACATACCAGCATAATTATTACATCCAGTTATTGCACCGTGACCATTTATGAAATGGGGGATGGATATAGTCGGACCATTATCTCAAGCGAAATGACAGGTAAAGTTTCTGCTTGTACTTACTGATTATTTCACTAAATGGGTGGAGGCAGGAGCATTTAAACAGGTGCGAGAAAAGCAAGTTAAGGATTTCATTTGGCGAAATATCATCTGCCCATTTGGTGTACCAAAGGAAATAGTATGTGACAATGGTCCTCCATTTGTCGGAGCCCAAATCACAAAGTTTCTTGAAAGTTGGTAGATTAAAAGGATTACATCTACACCATATCATCCGGTGGGTAATGGGAAAGCAAAATCAACAAACAAGGTCATAATAAACAATTTAAAGAAACGATTGGAGGATCAGAGTTTTATGGGCATATCATACAATAACAAACGAGCACAGGAGAAACACCCTTCTCTTTGGTTTACAGAGATGAGGCATTGAACCCGGTTGAAATAGAAGAACCAAGCACAATATTCTCATAAGCAACACAAGAGTCTAATGATGAAGAGATGCGGGTCAATTTGGGTCTACTGGAAGGCAGGAGAGAAGCTGCGTTAATAAGAATGGCAGCACAAAAACAAGTGATCGAATGATATTACAACAGGAAAGCATTCCTGAGATTCTTCAAAATTGGGGATTTCGTGCTTAAAAAGGTTTTTCAATCTACAAAGGCAGCCGACGTGGTTAAATTAAGTCCAACCTGAGAAGGACCCTATAGATTTCGTGATATTGCAGGAAAAGGAGCATATGAATTGAAAACAATGGACGGGAAGGTGCTTGCTTCACATTGGAATGTTGTTCATTTGAAGAGATACTACTTCTAAGGAAAAACCCACGATTAGGTATCACCATGTTAAATTTTATTTTTTGAATTGTTAAAATTTTACTAATGATTTTAGATGATAGGCAAAATGCTAACCCGTACTAAATGATAAGTCATGACCTGTAAGGCAAAATGGAATAAACTAAAATTCCTGGCCCAGGGTTAAAATTATTCTGAAAGAAATATAAACAGGTTAAGCAGTCTTCATCTGTAATTGCACCTCCGAGTCCGATATGTATTTCCTTTTCAGGAAAAGGACCAAGTGAAAGAAACTATCAAGTACTCGAGGCTTCATACTTCAACACTCAAACACTTGGAGGACTACATAATATATACAGTCACGTGTATAAAAAAAGGCAAAGAAGATTGAGGAAACATCAAGCCTAGAAGAGTCCAGTGAGGAGTGAAAGTTACGAATTCATGGCATCCATCATAGTGTTCTTTACCATGAGAACAATGAAGTCACCTCTCAAACCCTTCCTATTGTTTTGGAGCTAAGGGGATCCAATGTACCTCAAAACGGTTAGGGTCAAGACTATGTACTAAAATGGGTTATATGGAAAAACCCTGTATCTATTGTTCTTCTTTTGTAAAAATCTGTTACAAGGAAAACAGTTACGAGAAAGTTATAGATGTAATTCAAATACATGTAAAGTATTACTCAAAACTTGTCCAGGTTCAGAAATAAAAACTTGTCAAAGTTATTTCAAAGAAACATGTGTGTTCCTATTTCTTTTATCATATGATAACACTATTATGAAGTTGAGATGTCTTCTTCATTAAGTGTCAAAATATAAAAGGGCCCTCTTTTATAAAACTCATGTTATTTAGTCATGAGATTAACAAAAGCATTTTCAAAGTACAAAAATACAGACTATTCTTTAAGTCCTTGAAAATAAAAGGCAAGAATAGAACAGACAAAAGTTTAATTATGATAAAAACTTCTTAATATTTAAAAACTAAAGACTAAGTATAAACATAGTCATCAAATTGTTTATACAAACTGCCCTATGAAAAGACTTGGGGACTTTCATTCTAAAATGGGTTTGATTACAAAAAACTTTCAAAAAAATCCAAGAACTTTAAACATAGTTTTCCATAAAAGGTACCTGCAAAAAGGGAATTTAAAGCAATGTAAATTTTTTTTACTAAGAAGAAAGAATTGAGGAAGGATTATCAACGGGCTCAACTTGGGCAGAATTGTCAACAGAAGCGGGTTGATCTTCAACCGCAGCAATTGGATCATCAAAAGACGAAGTCTCAACCTGGCTTGCAAGAAGAGGCACGGTTGGGCTTGAAGAAAGTGCGGCACCCGAGGCAATTTCAGCATTCATGGGGACTTCAACTGTGAGAGTTTCAGCCAAGGTAGTCTCACTCACGAGAGCTTCACTCACGGGAGCATCAACTACGGGAGCTTTAACTCCAGGAGCTTTAGCTTCGGGAACATCAATCGTGGGCGAAGAGAAGTCAAGTGGTTGTTGAGATTTTTCAATGGTATCAATAACTTTAGCTAATTCTAACTCCAGATTGAAGTTTTCTTGGATAGATTCGACTAAAAAATCACGCCGAGAGTTCAAAAAAGTCAGCTTACATCAACGGCAGCCTTATCTTCAAGAAGCTCATAATCTCTTTCCCAAGTAACAATTTTATTCTTGAGTTCTTCGTTTTCAGCCAAGGCTAAGTTGTACGAGGCTTGAAGAGAGGCATGGGATTTTTCTAAGGCATGCACCTTGCCATCAGAAGTTCGCAGATCTTCTTGTATCTGAGTCAAACTCTATATCAGATCTCCAGCATAAACTTCTTTTTGACTTAACAGAGCTTTCAACTCTCTAATCTCTTCACTTGCCTTAGATCATTGCTCCGAGAAAGAAGACTCGAGATGCTATTTTTCTTTCTCTGCCTCATATGAAGAAGCCTTGGCAACCGCAAACTCTGAGGATAATGCTCTTACATGCTGTTCCAAGTTATTCTTGTTCTCTTGCAAATATTCTATAGTAATTTGTGCACTATCAAGTTGTTCCTTCCAATTAGCTGCTTCCAACTGAGAGTCATGAGCTACCCTCTCTGAATCAAGAACAACCTTTTCCGAGTCGCGTGCCACCTTTTCTAATAGAGAAACTCTGCTCATTAGCTCTGTACCAATGAGATTGGCTTGAAAATGATAAGGGAGGAAAATAAGAATTCTAGAGAAATTTTTTTTGCAAAGTATAGAAAGAAGGAAAATACCTTCAAGGTAGTATGAACTATGTTGTTCATCAAAGTCAGACAGCTATGGCTATTCATTTTTTCTTTCTCAATTAGGCCAATTAAAGGCTCGAGCCAAACATCTGCATTACCAGATTTCCTTAAAAGGCTGTTGTTAGCAAGAACTTCTATAGTCACGCTCCTCATAGAAACACTTCTACTCGTAGAACCCACTTCTGTATAATGGACAATAGAAGGAGGAACTGCCAAAGGAAGAGCGGTAGAAGAAGTAAAAATAATAGGTACAAAAGCATATGGAGTTGGTAAGGAAGGGATCAAAGGCACGGCAGGAGAAGGAAAAGAAGGAATTGAAGATATGGGAGTTGAAGAGGAAGACAGGGGAAGTTCATCCAAAACAGGCCCTAACTCACCACTCTCGAAACCACTAACGAAAAGTTGGTTAATAGAGTCACGAGTGTCACGAGGGGTAACAACGTCATCATCAGAGACGAGATGAACAGGCCCGATAGGAGAAAGATGAGGAGACACTTCAGCTTCGTTAGAGACGATACGTCTCCTAACTCTTGGCCTTGTTATCAAGGAACCACCTTCATCTTCTTCCTCGGAGTCATCCTCTTCAATGGTTTTTCTTTTCAAGAGTATATCCTGAGCCCTTTCTAAGGAAATTTGAGTTCCCAAAGAGGAACGAGAGGCCAAAAAAGCTTCAGCAATAACACTTCGAATAGCAAATCCTGACAAAGAAAAGTATCAAAGCTAAAGCAATAGTGGAAAAAAAATTTACATACGAGAAAGACAAAAACTCTTACCGTGAGTCTTTACTTTTCAACCGTAATGATTTGAAATAAATTTTCAAGACCTAGCCTTCTTAGGCACGATCTTCAACAATTTATCTACCCAACTACGAAAATTGGAAACGTTCTCCATAACTACCATGGTTGCCAAAAAAAGAAAACAAAGTTAAAGAAATTGATAAACTCGAAAGAAAAAGGTACGAGAAGGGTGAGAGACTTACGTGCAAAGATCCACTTCTCAGGAAAAGGAACATTTTCTTCACCCACTAAACCAACTGTGGGGGTAGCAACAAATCGGGCATACCAGCCACGATCCTCATCATTTTCTGGTCTCACTAAAACCCTCTTACTCCTAGCCACTAAGGTAAAAATGGCATTGCAAAAAAGTCTAGGGGTGTAGAGATGAATTAGGTGAGGGAAGATGAAATTAACATCTGCCAAATTGGCCAGATGTCTTAAACAAGCAACAACCCTCCATACCAGCGGGCCAATCTGTGTTAAATAGACTTTGAAGAAGCGACAGAAATCGAGAATCACTGGATCAATAGCTGGTTTAAAACCAAGAGTAAAAGGGTATGTGTAAACAAAAGAGAGTCCAGTCATATAAGAAGTAATTCTTTGATTTGGATTGGTGATTGCAGTGGGAAAATCGTTAGTGTAGTGGCAATCTTGCGGACTATGAGAGCTAAAACCTCTGTAATCAAAGTGGGGTAAGCGTCGGCACGATCCAGACCAGAAACTTGGCTTTGAAGTGATTGTCTATCATGGTGAAAAGATAAATTGTTAGGGACTATCTCTTTTACCAAAGGCTCCTGTAATGGTTCAGAGGGTTCCTTGCCCTTAGAAGATGATTTTTGGGTAAAAGAACCTCTAGTTCTAGAAGAAGAACCAAGGCTAGGAGAAGGCATGGCAGAACCACCATCACGAGAGGATCCTAAGCTACAAAGTCTACCACTCCTTCTATGTCTAACAGGGGCATTGGAAAATTTGTCTAAAATAGGAACTCTCCTAGGGTTAGGGTTCGAAGAAGACATGATGAGGAAGAAGAAGTGAACAGAGATTTTCACAGTTCAAATGTTCGAAAAAAGTTTTATGTGGTAAAGGTTAAAAGGTAGAATTATATTTATACTGATGGGCAACTGTCATAAGTGAAAATGCAGTAATGGAAGGGTCACAATAATGGTAATTGGTACTTTGTGAATAGTGGAGCTGTAAAAAAGGCCTTGAAAAGGGGTGCAAACTACAGAATTGATAAGGAGTTGACACGTGTGAAGAGCATTAAATAAAAGTGACCATTGAAGTGTCAATCTTGTCATAGCATTAATGGTGACAAAAATTCTCCTTTAATGAAATCCACGTCCCAAATATTCAATTGACAAATAAATGGAAAGTAGGGGGACTATCTGTATTGGAAAAATTTTAGTTTGTGTATTGGAGATGACATGACGGGTAGACTGGTCAAATAGTTAAAGAATTAAGGTTATTTAAGAGGTACGAACAACAAAAGTACAAGCAAGGTAAATAGAAGAGGCACACGAGAAGTCATACACGCAATTCAAGACTCGTACATATTCAAGACATTTAAAGCTCAAAGATCGTGAAGAATCAAACGAATGAATCTAACAACAAATAAGAGCCCAGATACAGCATTTAATGAGTATTAAATACTGGAAACGTTAGAGAATATGTATTTAATGTATATGATTATATATCGAAACATTTAAAGTCATTAGTTACCCATAATAGCCTTATTATGACAAAGGTAAGGCTTATATCCCCAAAATGGCTATAAAAGGGAAAGGAACAACCAATTGTAGGGATACAAGACACTATTGGAATATACTTTGATTTATTTGCTTTCTGATCATATTATTCTCAAATTTCTTTATTTATATACTTTTCTGATTATCAGTAACCCGTATTTTTATAAATTCTAACTTTGACTAAAAATCTATTTTTTGGTTAAACAGTGCATTGCACGTGTATGCCGAATCATATAATCAACAATTTTGTATTGACTAAATAATTATGCTTGAAGAAATAAAGTACAAATTCTGTGAAGATTATTATGAACTGGCGTATCTTGACTTGTCTGTTGGGGGTCAAAATGATTGGATATCGTTTGAATCTTCAAAAAAAATGAAGAATCAAAATATAATTAGACTACATATATTTTTTACTTATTTTTTAATTTTATGAGGTACAAAATGTAATAAACCGTGTTCCACCGTATAGCTCCTTCTAGTCAATATTCCTGGCATATGTTCCTTTTATTCATTATGGTTCCTCTGTCATGACGAGAACATAGAGTTAAAATAATTGATTTTCTAGCTCGATAGCATTAAATTGACATATAATTTTAACCAAAATAAATGATAAAATTGTAACGACGTGTTATTTTTTTATTCAAAACTCACATCATTTAAAGAACTATTATAATGGTTATTCTGGAGTATTATTTATTATTTATTATGAAAGGCTTTTACGTTTTTCTTCCTTGAGGTTGAAGGCATATTTAGTTATTCCTAGTCGACCATTTGTTTGAGCTTTCCTTTCACACGTTTATTATTGAATTAGTCTACATTTATTATCTAACTCAACTCTTCTGTTTACCTCGAAAATACGAGTAACAATTAAATTTGATTTATAATTTTAAAGATACGTAATTTAGTTCAATACTATTTAATAACCAAGAAATCTGAAGTATAAATCAAAGGAACGAGTAAAACCAAACCAGAATGTAGACCAGTCTCAACCTCAAACCAATGTGACCTTGAGATGGATCACGAACAATAAAGCAAGAATAATAAAGCTAAAGGACAGCTTTAATGAACAATGAGTGAGAAAGTAAGAGAGTATATTCTTTGCCAAATGAATGATCATGGTTACAAATGATTGGGGTCCCCTTTATATAGTAGGGGAACCCTAAATAAGGTACATTTCTATTTACAGTAAGAAATCTTATTGGGACAACTGTCTAACCGCCTAGTATAGATTCGTTCCTGATTTTACGCTGTAATCCCAGGGTCATTGTGGGAATCTTGCTCTTTCTGTACGGGATCATAATGGTATTATCTCGAGGTTCGCCATACTTGGCCTCGGTGTCCATCGAGTACTTCGATCTTCGAAGCCTCCCATCAGTCTGGCTCATGGTCTATTTCGAGCTCGCTCTTGAAGTAACCCTCGAGTCCACGAAATCGGATAGCTCCAATTTCTACCGTATACAGATAATTTCCTTATTTGAGTATAACTATAAGAAATAAATTGAGTCCTTGATATTAACCCGATTTGTTATGAAATCATCATCGTGACATAAGCGACTGAGGAAACAAAAGCTTGGAAGCTGGCCTTTCCCGAGGATGACTCCGAGAACTCTATCGAGTCCGGCGGTGGAGAAGATTCTGATGGTGAAGACGCTTCTGTCGTTAAGGATCGCGCTGCTTAGATTTCGTGTCCTTCATAATTTTTTGATTTTGAGGCTGATCGGCCCTTGGGAGGAACTCTTGATCATGAGCTATAGCCCTTGTAAATAGGTTTATACAAAGCTTTTTTCCTTCCATGGCTTCTGAATCTGTTACCCTTTTGTGCGAGTCAGAGCGCCTTAGCATAAAATTTCCTTTGAATGTCCAAAGTTTTTGAGATGGTAATGACCGACAGTAAGTACTCCCCTTGACCGTTTCTGATCAATGGACCCCGAATGACCATCTAAACTTGAGTTTGAGTAGCTCTTAGGCCAAACAGTTGATGAGGTAAGGTATCCCTTTGGCATGATGGTTGAGTGAGCATATGCTCAAACTTGAAATGAAAAAACTCTCTTAGGTTTTAAAGTCTATTGAGGATTTGCTCGAACTCGAAGTAAATTTAGACCTTAGGCTTTATAGATAGTCTCCTACTAAGGATTTTCTCAAACTCGGGTAGCCCTTGGGCTTAGTAGTCGAGTGAGTACTTGCTTGAACTCAAAATATAGTTAGCCCTTAGGCTTTATAGATAGTCACCGAGTGAGAGTTTGCTCGAAGATAGCCCTTGGTCTTAGTAGTCGAGTGAGTACTTACTCGAACTTGAAATAAAGTTAGTTCATAGACTTTATAAAAAGTCCCGAGTGAGAGTTTGCTCTAACTCGGATAGCCCTTGGGCTTAGTAGTTGAGTGAGTACTTGCTCGAACTCGAAATAAAGTTATCCCTTAGGCTTTATAGATAGCCTTCGAGTGAGAGTTTGCTCAAACTCGGATAGCCCTTGGGCTTAGTAGTCGAGTGAGTTCTTACTCGAACTCAAAATAAAGTTAGCCCTTAGGCTTTATAGGATGTCCCCAAGTGAGAGTTTGCTCGAACTCAGATAGCCCTTGGGCTTAGTAGTCGAGTGATTACTTGCTCGAACTCGAAATAAAGTTAGCCCGTAGGATTTATAGATAGTCCCCGAGTGAGAGTTTGCTCTAGCTCGGATAGCCATTGGGCGAGAAAGCAAGAGAGTATATTTTTTTCCAAATGATTGATCATGGTTACAAATGATTGGGTCCCCTTTATATAGTAAATAAACCCTAAATAAGGTACAAAAATCTTATTGGGACTTCTATTTAATCGCCTAGTGCGGATTCATTCTGGATTTTACGCCGTGATCCCAGGGTCACTGCAGGAATCTTACTCTCTCTATTATGGGATCATAACGGTATTATCTCAAGGTTGGTCATACTTGGCCTCGGTGTCCATCGAGTATCCTCCCATCGGGCTCGCTCATGGTCTATTTCGATCTTTCTCTTGAAGTAACCCTCGAGTCCAAGAAATCGGGTAGCCCCGATTTGTACTGTATACAGATAGTCCCCTCATTTTTTGGAGTATAACGATAAGGAATGAATTGAGTCCTTGATCTTTACCCCATTTTGTTACGACATCATCATTGTGATGCAAGCGACTAAGGAAGTAAAAGCTTGGAAGCTGGCCTTTCCCGAGGACGACTCCGAGAACTCCAGCGAGTCCAGGGTGGAGAAGATTCTGAGGTTGAAGATGCTTATGCCGATAAGGATCGTGCTGCTTAGGTTTCATTTTCTTCGTAATATTTTAGTTTTAAGGCTTATCGGACCTTGGGAGGAACTCTTGATCATGACCTATAGCCCTTGTAGATAGGTTTATACAAAGCTTTTTTTCCTTCCATGGTTTCTGAATCTGTTACCCTTTTGGACGGGTCAGAGCGCCTTAGCATAAATTCCCTTTGACTGTCCAACGTTTTGAGATGGTAATGACCGACAATAAGTACTCCCCTTGACCATTTCTGATCAATAGACCTCGAATGACCATCTGAACTTGAGTTTGAGTAGCTCTTAGGCCAAATAGTCAATGAGATAAGGTATCCCTTGGGCTTGATGGATGAGTGAGCATATGTTCGAACTTGAAATGAAAAATATCTCTTAGTCTTTAGAGTCGATTGAGGATTTAATTGAACTTGAAGTAAATTTAGCCCTTAGGCTTTATAGATAGTCCCCGAGTGAGGATTTTCTCAAACTTGGGTAGCCCTTGGGCTTAGTAGTCGAGTGAATACTTACTCAAACTCGAAATAAAGTTAGCCCTTATGCTTTATAGATATTCCCCGAGTGAGAGTTTGCTCGAACTCGGATAGCCCTTGGGCTTAGTAGTCGAGTGAGTACTTACTCAAACCCGAAATAAAGTTAGTCCTTAGGCTTTATATAAAGTCCCGAGTGAGAGTTTGCTCGAACACGGATAGCCCTTGTGATTAGTAATTGAGTGAGTACTTGCTCAAAGTCGAAATAAAGTTAGCCGTTAGGCTTTATAGATAGCCCTTGAGTGAGGGTTTGCTCGAACTCGGATAGCCTTTGAGCTTAGTAGTCGAGTGAGTATTTGCTCGAATTCGAAATAAAGTTAGCCCTTAGGCTTTATAAGATGTCTCCAAGTGAGAGTTTGCTCCGACTCAGATAGCCCTTGGGCTTAGTAGTCCAGTGATTACTTGCTCGAACTTGAAATAAAGTTAGCACTTAGGATTTATAGATAGTCCCCGAGTGAAAGTTTGCTCTAGATCGGATAGCCTTGGGCGAGAAAGTAAGAGAGTATTTTTTTGCAAAATGATTGATCATGGTTACAAATGATTGGGGTCCCCTTTATATAGTAGAGGAACCCTAAATAAGGTACAAAAATCTTATTGGGATTTCTGTTTAACCGCCTAGTACGGATTCATTCTGGATTTTACGCCGAGATCCCAGGGGTCACTGCGGGAATCTTGCTCTCTCTATTATGGGATCATAGCAGTATTATTTCAAGGTTAGTCATACTTGGCCTCGGTGTCTATCGAGTACTTCGATCTTTGAATCCTCCCATCAGGCTCTCTCATGGTCTATTTTGATCTCGCTCTTGAAGCAACCCTCGAGTCCAAGAAATCAGGCAGCCCCAATTTCTACCGTATACAGATAGTGCCCTTATTTTTTGGAGTTTAATAATAAGAAATGAATTAAGTCCTTGATCTTTACCCCGATTCACTACGACATCATCATCGTGATGTAAGCGACTAAGGAAACAAAAGCTTGGAAGCTGGCCTTTCCCAAGGATGACTCCGAGAACTCCAGTGAGTCCGCGGTCGAGAAGATTCTGAGGGTGAAGACGCTTCTGCCAATAAGGATTGCGCTACTTAGGTTTCATGTTCTTCGTAATATTTCGGCTTTAAGGATGATCGGCCCTTGGGAGGAACTCTTGATCGTGACCTATAGCCCTTGTAAATAAGTTTATACAAAGCTTTTTTCCTTCCATGGCTTCTGAATCTATTACCCTTTTGTGCGGATCAAAGCGTCTTAGCATAAAATTCCCTTTGAATGTTCAAAGTTTTGAGATGGAAATGACCAACAATAAGTACTGCCCTCAATCATTTCTGATCAATGGACCTCGAATGACCATCTGAACTTGAGTTTGGGTAGCTCTTAGGCCAAACAGTCGACGAGGTAAGGTAGCCCTTGGGTTTGATGGTTGAGTGAGCATATGCTCGAACTTGAAATGAAAAATAGCCCTTAGGCTTTAGAGTCAAGTGAGGATTTTGTTGAACTTGAAGTAAATTTAACCCTTAGGCTTCATAGATAGTCCCCCGAGTGAGGATTTGCTCAAACTCGGGTAGCCCTTAGGCTTAGTAGTCGAGTGAGTACTTACTCGAACTCAAAATAAAGTTATCCCTTAGGCTTTGTAGAAAGTCCCGAGTGAGAGTTTGCTCAAATTCGGATAGCCCTTAGGCTTAGTAGTCGAGTGAGTACTTGCTCAAACTTGAAATAAAGTTAGCCCTTAGGCTTTATAGATAGTCCCCGAGTGAGAGTTTGCTCGAACTCGGATAGCCCTTCGGCTTAGTAGTCGAGTGAGTACTTGCTTGAACTCGAAATAAAGTTAGCCCTTAGGCTTTATAGGAAGTCCTCGAGCGAGAGTTTGCTCAAACTCAGATAGCCCTTGGGCTTAGTTGTCAAGTGAGTACTTGCTCGAACTCGAAATAAAGTTAGCCCTTAGGATTTATGGATAGTCCCCGAGTCTGAGTTTGCTCGAGCTCGGATAGCCCTTGGGCTTAGTAGTCGAGTGAGTACTTACTCAAACTCGAAATAAAGTTAGGCCTTAGGCTTTATAGATAGTCCCTAAGTGAGAGTTTGCTCAAACTCGGGTTAATATAGCCCTTGGGCTTTCGAATTTGTTGCGGATTTTGGACATCTCCTATCCGTGATAATTCTGTCCTAGCCTCTTTGGTTCGGAACTTGCCCTTTAGGATTATTTTCCGTTTCACTCCGAACTTGCCCGAAGTGTCAGTACCCAAGTGGGGTGTTCATGTCCTATAAAATCGAGGACACTTTTAATGTCTTATGGTCTTGAAATTTTAGTAGTTTGATTGCATTTGCTTTTCGGAACTCGAGTCTTATTGTAGGGAACCTCAGATACTATTGAATTGCTCTTAGTTAACACGAACAATGGTTGCCTTGTTAAAAACCTTGCCAAAAAACCCATTTGTGACAAAAACCGGTCTAAGGAATAAAGTAAGATCCGAAGCTTCGTCCCGATCCTTGTCAATAGACTGCAAGTGTTAGTCAAAAAAATAGAAAGGACTGGAATGGGGTCGTACCTTTATTTGAATTTTAGATGTTTAGCGTAATCTTTCTCGACATCAAAACCCCATGAATTTTTTACATCAATCATTTTTCCTCTCATTTCAGGTGAAGCTTTGCCCAAATTCATTGCATCTATGGTCCCCGTTGTACGTTGATATCTGTTTACCATGACAATGGTAACAACAATTAGATTTGTAAATAGAATTCTAAAAATACGTGATCTATTCCCGAGCTAGTTTGTGAGGGTCGTTAGTGCTAAAATGCGAAGTAGAATAATAAAGATCGAGTTAACCAAAGCAATGATCGGACCAGTAAGGGGACGTTTCCCAGGCATAAAACAGGCCAGTGGGTACCTTGGAGCTGAGCTCGAGCCTATCTCGGGCTTAACGAGAATATTTGGGAAGGGTATAACAAGCAAATATATGAATAAGTGAGGCTCTATACTACTAATTATAAGCCAAATAATAAAGAACAAACAACGAAACAATAAATTGCTAAGGCGACCTCGAGGTCAATTGAAGAAAAAAAAAGAGAGAGAGAGAGATATTATTACATTATGGAGAAGTGGAGCAACATCATTCTGTCCTATTGAAGGCGGGGACCCTCCTTATATAGGTAGAGGATCCCTTACAATATAAAATGTGGTAAATAGCGATAGTATATGGATAACCTGGCTATATTCAACACCTCAGAATAGACATTAGGTATGCCGCCCTTGCTAGGTCGGATTGCGTGTCTCTAGAAACTACCATTATCTTGCCATGGCCTGCTGCAACGGTCAGAGCGGAATCAATTCTTTGGTGAACCTCAAAGACGGACTCTGGCCTTGGCTCTGAACCTCAAGGGGTATGACTGAGGGATGGAGAATTCAGGCTCGCAGATTCACCGGACACAGATAGTCTCCATGTTTCTTAGAGCGAAAGGAGACGGGGAGTGATGAGAAGCAATTCTAAACTCCTGATTCCCTCGGCGTCCCTGACAAAAGGTCGCGGGCTAAAAAAGGTTTACCTTAGGTGTCGTTACTGCGGACTCCACTATTGACTGGGGTGGTTGGCTCTCTTTAGTGTACCCATGATGCCTTTATTGGAGCTTGCTTCCTCCCTTCCATATTCTATTCAGAACCTATTTTGTGAAGTTCATCTTTCTGCTTCTTCTTGCTTTTTCCTTAGGAGGACGATCATTTTTACTTTCCTTCTTTTCTTGGGATTTTTCAAGGATGACGAACATTTATACAGCTGCTTCCCACGAGATGGCAGGCTCGTCCTCCTCATTCTACTCTTAAGGTGAAGTGATGGCTCCTCCCCACATCGAGGAGTGCGTCCCGTGATGTCGCGAACTAGTAACTCGATATATCAGCTCCATAACGGATATTGGGAGAGTGAAAGCCGATTGCAGCTGGGGGGATGTTGTGCTCATGGAGATACCTTCTCGAGACGAAGACACTACAGCTTGTAGGGTTGGTTTCCTGAGCGTGTATACCTACCTATTTACTCTATTACCGGGGGGCCGTCTTTACCTTTGATAGATCCTGTGATCCTCGATTTTAGTTGGAGTTACCAGGTAACTCTGGCTCAGATCCATCCTTCATTCTGGTACATAGTTTATGTGATTAGGCATTATTCGAGCATGATAGAGGGGATGCCCTTCACTCTAAATCACCTGATCTGGATGTACAACCCTCGCCTTCTTTGTGGAGGCTTAATCAAGCTTCTTCGTTGTGCCTCGAGATCTCTTTTCGCCTATATGAGGAGTTTGCGAATGGTGGGTGGTTGGGTCAATTTAGAGGACATCCTATTTGATCCTGGAGGGAGGAATGCCGTTTCTCGAAAAGTGGAATACCATGCGTAAGTAAATACAGGGCTTTTGCTCCCCTTTGATAGTTTCTCCTTGTGTTTCTAATTATTTCGTTTCTTCTATGCCCTTTCAGCTGAGGCGGTCTACCCTGGGGTGGTGTCGAATCCACAGGATTGGGTCAGCCGTTTACACTTGGGTTGCCCGTATAATGATCGTTCATGGCAGGATCTGTGTCGAGCTCGGTAGGAGGTAAAAGACCTTGGTAAGTCTCGAGATCTTGGCGCATCCATACACTTTATTGCAATTTGCTGCTGATAGGTTTTCCCTTTTTGCGCTTTTAATCCTTATACTTATACAGGTCTGGGAATAGTGTTACTGATGAAGGAAGTGTTGCCCACCGGAGAGGATATCCAAATGCCTGATAAGGAGAAGAAAAGGCAGAGGGATGCTCTGATCGATCTTCCAAAGATGAAGAGGACCAAGTCAAGGAGTCCAAGGTCGACTTATTGATTCTAGTTGCAGACACGGCGCGAAATACTTGTGTTGAAGGTGAGGGAGAAAACAGCCCTTTGTCACTCTTTGGAGATCGTTCGGAATCGGCTGCTCCTCGGGTCGAGGAAATGAATACCTGCGGACAAGAGTATGATACTGTCGTCGCCTGTTTTCATAGTGGCGAGGCAACAGATGGAGTATCGAGTACCGGTTTTGATCCGGAAGGTGGCCGGAGTCCTTTGTGTGCCAGGATGTCTTCAACAAGCGGCTTGAAGGAGCTTCGATCACGGCCCCAGAATGAATGGGGGTTAGACATTCAAATTGGCCCTTTCGGCTCGTTAGTTACCATCGACTCCCCTAAAAGGGAATCACCTTAACCTCCCGGAGTGCAAGACAAATTTTGCAAGGACCTTCCGGAGGCAGGCGTACAAGGTCCGGTGATCGTCCTCGAGGGTAACCTTGGAGTCGATGCTCCCAATAATTTTAGTAAGATGGGTAGGCTTTGCGTGCGGGTAAACTCTTTCATCCTTTTTCGGTTGCTTTGGGCCATTCCGATCTTTATTTTCTTAACCTTTTTATGCTTTTTCAGGCTGAAATGCTTTACAGCTAATCCCTTGTCCAGTATCACGATGATGTGAGCTGCCGCAAGCTTGAGAAAGTTATTTTCACAAAATATGTTATTCATCCTTCGTTTCTGCTATTTTTGAGCCTTCATGGGAGTCTATTGATTTTAACTCTTTGGGCCTTAACTTATGCAGTTTGAGAAGGAGACACTTTTACTAAAAAGAGTGCTTTAGGCCGAAGATGTTGAAATCCTCGAGCTCAGCTGCCGTGTGGATGAGGTGAATTTTGAGAGGGACAACCTTGTGAGAAGGGTTTCCTTAGGTGAGTGCCAGCTTCGAGATGCGAAGAGGATAGTGGCAAGCACAATGATCTCTATTCTGGGATGGTGCCGCACTACTTTGGATCAGAGCCGAGGCCGAGGTGCTTGTATCTTTATATGGGGGAGAAGCTGCTGCTGAAGATTCTTACATGGAAAAGGCCCTCGGAGTGGTAGGCATGGCTTTGCCTCCAGCCGCAAATCATGTTTGGTTGGACCCTCAATGGTTAGATGCTGAGAGCGCATTGGAATGTAGCTCGAGCAGTGTTAGAAGTGGGGAAGGATCTCCGGAGTGAAGGGACACTGCTGAGAAGGGACCGTTTGGGGATTTGCACGCGCTTTGATGCGACCTTTCGAGGCCGTCAATTTGGTTGTAAGCTTAGAGGTATGTAGCTTTTTCCATTATTTTCCTTGTCTGTATATGGAGTTTTTATTCCAGCATGTGCAGAAAAAGAATAATCTCGTGAATTTATTCCCCTTGTCGGTGAGAGGTTTGAATCTACAGTGTAGCTTTATAGCCCATTCCGGGCTGGTTGACGCGGTCCCCGTCGAGAGTGGTCGTGGGGGTCTTGTGCCTCCATGTTCTTGCTATTTTTCCATTTATGTTAGGAGTCGTATCCCCAGTTGCACTGTGATTCGAGCTTTTATCAATCCCCGAGCTTCCAGGTTTCCCCGATCGGTGATGATGACATCTGTGCTGTATCTTCAGGTCTCTTGCAATTTTCTTTGAGCCAGTCTCTGAATCGGGAACCCAATTCGAGCTTAATATACTCTGGGCCCCTACTTGTTTGAGTTTGGAGTTAATGGCCTTTGTGCTGTGCCCTTTGGCGTGCTGTAATTTTTGGGTCTAGTCTCCGAATCGCGCCGCGATTCGGGATGTAATTGACCTTTGATCTTTTATCGATGTCTTGCCCTTGGGCATATTATAATTTTTTGAGACCAGTCTCCAAGTCACGTTGCGACTTGAGCTGTGACCAATCCTTAAATATTTGGCCGATGATAAAGGCCTTTCTGTTGTGTCCTTCAGGCGTATTATGGTTGATTTATTCCTAGGCTAAGCCTTCAATTCAGGGTCCGACTTGAGCTTAACTTAACCTTGAGCCCACTCGAGCTGCAGACAATGGTTTTTACTTTCTTCCCTTTGGTGCTTGGCGATTTTTAGGTTCAGTCTCCGATCCGGGTTGCGGTTCGAGCTGTATCCAACCCCTTGATCTTCTTGGTGGTTCTAGCTAGTGATAGTGGCATCGATGTCACGCTCTTGGGAGTATTATGATTTTTGGATCCATCTCCGAGTCACGTTGCGACTTGAGTTCTAATCGACCCTCAAATCTCATTTGAGCTCCCATCTAGCGATGGCGGCCCTTATGTTGCTTGGTCATTGAGACCTTTTAGTATGAGGCCCAAAAGCTTGCTTAGCCGGTGACAATGGCAGTTACGCTGTTTGGTCGTGGAGACTTTTTAATATGAGGCCCGGAGGCTTTACTTAGGTTAACTATTTTGGATCCAATCTCCGAATCGGGTTACGATTAGAGCTCACTTTAATCCTTAAGTTGTCAATTTTTAAGATGGCGATAATGGCTCTTACGTTGTATGGTCATAGGGACCTTTTGATGTGAGGCCAGGAGGCTTGCTTAACTGGCAACAATGGCACTTATGATGTTTGATGTGAGGCTCGGAGGCTTTTTTAGGCTTTGTTTCCTCTCGTTAAGGTCTTATTGATTATTTTGCCTGACCCGTCATCTGTTCTGAAAGAACCTCAATTTCAAGTCGTAGTCGACGATGCTTCCAGCACCTCAGAAGGTTCATTGCTCGTAGGTCAAGTAGATCGACCTTTTGTTATTTTGGAGCTGATGGGTTGGGACTCATTTTTTTTGCCTGTTGAGGGAAGCCTATTTTTAACTAGTTCTTTCCGAAGTAGATTTGGAGGTTATTTTAGCAACAATCGGGTGTCCCAGAGTTGCATTTTTTGGGCTGAAGTAGCCATTTTGATCGGAGTCATATGCATTTGGCAGAGGCCATTTTTGATCCCGAAAAGAAGTTTTAGGCATCTACACCGAGGGTATGCCCTTTAGGGATTCTTACAAATATGACGTATAGTCTAAACTGCGGGATTTTTCATGCCTGTTGAGGTCTTACAGTTTGCCATGCCTTTTGAGGTCTTACAGTGTGTGGAAAATAGATCTGGTTATGCCGAGGCTGCCCGCTAGGGCCTTACAATTTTGGATTTTCCAGTACGTGGCGATCAGCGATGATTTTCTGAGTCTTCGAGTTCCACTCAAGCTTGAAGACAACTTTTGGCAAAATCGGGGTTGCATTGTGAGGGCTTTGTGAGCCTGGAGTTTCGACCCTGAGTTAGGGTGGATGCTAAATTGTTTCAAGTCTCTGAGTATCTCGGGACGTATTTTATGTTGATGCTTTTGTCATGAATATACAAAAGATAACCTTATTCAAAGTAAGGTGCCAAGAAATATTCTTTATTGATTAGCGTAAATATAAGTCGTGGATACATACTGCCCAATTATTGCAAACTCGGCCTGCGTGGGTATGACTCTTCGGGTCGTTAGCCCGGTGCATTGCCTCCCGTCAGAGTGCCACTCATCATTTTTGTTGGAGTCGGGCCAGTTGTAATGGAGATCCCGTGGGGGATGGTGCAGCCGCCGGCTGGATGAAAATCCTATTCGACAAGAGGACTATTCTGAAAAGAAAAAAAAGAGAATAGAGAGAGAGACGATAGAGGAAGAAAAGGCATTTTGCTCAAGGGCTCCTGTGGGACTTCGTGATAGGACAACCTAACAGTAATATCGCTTAATCATTGACACATTCCAGTTGCTCGGGATCTGTTCGCCTTCCAAGGTGCTGAGCTTGTAGGAGCCTTTGCCCACTATCCCGAGGATTTGGTATGTTCCTTCCCAATTTTGGCCAAGCTTTCATTCATTCGAATTTCGGGTATTGAGGGTCACCTTCCTTAGGACCAACTCTCCGATTCTGAAATATCAGAGGTTTGTCCTTCCGTTGTAGTACATTTTTATTTTCTTCTTCTGAGCGGCCATTCAGATAAGTGAGGCCTCCCGTCTTTCATCGACCACTTCAAGAGCCATTGCCATGGCCTCGTGATTGGACTCCTTGCTGGCGTGCCAAAATTTGGCACTTGGTTCTCCAACCTCTACTGGTATTAGTGCTTCAGCACCATATACTAGGGAGAAAGGTGTTTCCCCGTGCTTGATTTTGGGGTCGTTCGGTACGCCCATAGTACTTCGGGCAACGTTTCTTGCCACTTCCCTTTTGCACTCTCCAACTTTTTCTTCATGTTTTGAATGATGGTTTTATTCATGGATCGGCCTGTCCATTTGTGCATGGGTGGTATGGTGTAGAAAGGATTCTTTTGATTTTGTTGTCTTCAAGAAACTGTGTCACCTTACTCCCGATGAATTGCCTCCCATTGTCGCATGTTATTTCGGACGGGATCCCGAATCTGAATATGATGTGTTCCCATGTAAAGTCAATAACTTCCTTCTCTCTTATTTTTTCGAAGGCCTGTGCTTCCACCCATTTTGAAAAGTAATCAGTCATAAACAGAATGAAATGAGCTTTACCTGGCGCTGTCAGCAAAGGGCCAACGATGTCCATTCCCCATTTCATAAAGAGCTATGGTGATAAGAAGGAGTGTAGCTGTTCACCGGGTGGGTGGATCATGGGGGAAAATCTCTAAAATTTGTCGCATGCCCGGACAAACTCCTTAGCGTCTTTTTCCATTTTGTCCCAGTAGTGTCCCGCTCTGATTACCTTCCAGACTAGGGAGTCAGCCCCAAAGTGGTTTTTGTAGGTGTCCTCGTGGATCTCCCAGAGCACATAGTCTGTGTCGCCCAGTCCTAGGCATACCGCTAATATCGCTTAAGCATTAACACATTCCAGTTGCTCGGGAGTTGTTTGCCTTCCAAGGTGTCGAGCTTGTAGGAGTCTTTGCCCACTATCCCGAGAATTTGGTATGGTCCTTCCCAATTCTGGCCCAGCTTTCCTTCATTCGAATTTCGAGTGTTGAGGGTAACCTTCCTTAGGACTAAGTCTTCGATTCTAAAATATCGGATGTTCATCCTTTTGTTGTAGTACCTTTTGTTTTTTTTCTTCTGAGCAGCTATTTGGACAAGTGAGGCCTCCCGTATTTCGTCAGGCAGTTCGAAAGCCATTTCAATGGCCTCGTGATTGGATTCCTTGCTGGCGTGCCAAAATCTGGCACTTGGTTCTCCGACCTCTACTAGTATTGGTGCTTCAGCAACTTATAATAGGGAGAAAGGTGTTTCCCTCGTGCTTGATTTTGGGGTCATTCGATAAGCCTATAGTAGTTCTGGCAATATTTCTCGCCACTTCCCTTTTACGCTCTCCAACATTTTCTTCAGGTTTTGAATGATGATTTTATTCGTGGATTCGGCCTGGACGTTTGCACACGAGTGGTATGATGTAGAAAGGATTCTTTTGATTTTGTTGTCTTCAAGGAACTGTGTCACCTTACTCCCGATGAATTGCCTCCCGTTGTCGCATGTTATTTCGGACGGGATCTCGAACCAGAATATGATGTGTTACCATATAAAGTTGATAACTTCCTTCTCTCTTATTTTTTTGAAGGCCTGTGCTTCCACCCATTTTGAAACGTAATCAGTCATAAACAGAATGAAACGAGCTTTACCTGGTGTTGTCGGCAAAAGGCCAATGATGTTCATTCCCCATTTCATAAAAGGCTACGGTGATAAGACGGAGTGTAGCTGTTCGCTGGGTTGGTGGATCATGGGGGCAAATCTCTAACATTTGTCGCATGCCCGGACGAACTCCTTGGCGTCTTTTTCCATGCTGTCCCAGTAGTATCCCACTCTGATTACCTTTTGGACTAGGGAGTCCATCCCGGAGTGTTTCCACAGGTGCCCTCATGGATCTCCCAGAGCGCATAGTCCCTGTCGCCTGGTCCCAGGCATACCGCTAATATCGCTTAAGCATTGACACATTCCAGTTGCTCAGGAGCTATTCTCCTTCCGAGGTGCTGAGCGTGTAGGAGCCTTTGCCCACTATCCCGAGGATTTGGTATGGTCCTTCCCAATTCTAGCCCAGCTTTCCTTCATTCAGATTTCGGGTGTTGAGTGTAACCTTCCTTAGGACCAAGTCTCCGATTACGAAATATCGGAGGTTCGTCCTTCTGTTGTTGTACCTTTCAATTTTCTGCTTCTAAGCAGCCATTCAGACAAGTGAGGCCTCCCGTATTTCATTGAAAAGTTCGAGAGCCATTGCCATGGCCTCGTGATTGGACTCATAGCTGGCGTGCCGAAATCTAGAACTTGGTTCTCCGACCTTTATTGGTATTAGTGCTTCAGCACCATATACTATGGAGAAAGGTGTTTCCCACGTGCTTTATTTTGGGGTCGTTTGGTACGCCCATATTACTTTAGGCAGTGTTTCTCGCCACTTCCCTTTTGCGCTCTCCAACTTTTTCTTCAGGTTTTGAATGATGGTTTTATTCGTGGATTCGGCCTGGCCATTTGCGCACGGGTGGTATTGTGTTGAAAGGAATCTTTTGATTTTGTTGTCTTCAAGGAACTGTGTCACCTTACACCCGATTAATTGCCTCCCGTTATCACATGTTATTTCGGACGGGATCCCAAATCGGAATATGATGTGTTCCCATATAAAGTTTATAACTTCCTTCTCTCTTATTTTTTTGAAGGCCTATGCTTCCACCCATTTTGAAAAGTAATCAGTCATAAATAGAATGAAACAAGTTTTACCTGGTGCTGTCGGTAAAGGGCCAACGATGTCCATTCTCCATTTCATATAGGACTATAGTGATAAGACGGAGTATAGCTAGTCGCCGGGTTAGTGGATCATGGGGGCAAATCTCTGATATTTGTCACATGCCCGGACGAACTCCTTGGCATCTTTTTCTATGTTGTGCCAGTATTATCCCGCTCTGATTACCTTCTGGACTAGGGAGTCAACCCCAGAGTGGTATTCGCAGGTGCCCTCATAGATCTCCCAGAGCGTATAGTCCATGTCGCCCAGTCCCAAGCATACCGCTAAGGTTCCGTCAAATGTCCTCCTATACATGGCCCCATTTTTGTCGAGTCTGAACCGAGCCACTTTAGTTTGCAAGGCCTTCAATTCTTTCAGATCAGCGGGAAGTTTCCCATCTCCTAGATAAATGACGTATTTATTTCTCCAATCATATGTCAGGCTGTGGGAGTTCATTTTTGTGTGTCCTTCCTTGACCACAGATTTGAGCAATTGGACGACGGCTCCGGGGAGCAGATCTTCTTCCTCAGTGGATGACCCCAGGTTGGCCAAGGCATCAGCCTCGCTATTCTGCTCTCGTGGCACATGGTTTAAAGTCCATTCTTTGAAGTGGCACAACGTGACTTGGATTTTATCCGGAGACCTCTGCATCCTGTCTTCTCAGGCTTCGTAGCTCCCGTTCACTTGACTTACCACGAGGAGTGAATCACATTTTGCCTCAATGACCTCGGCTCCCAAGCCTTTGGCCAATTCCAGACCTGTAATCATAGCCTCATACTCGGCCTCGTTGTTAGTTAGCTTTGTGGTTTTTATGGACTATCGGATTGCGCCGCCAATGGGCGGCTTTAAGACTATACCAAGTCCGGATCCTCTGACGTTTGTGGCACCGTCTGTGAATAGGGTCCATACCCCGGAGGACGTGCCTGATTTAAGAAAAAGCTCTTTTTCTACCTCAGGAACAAGGGATGGGGAAAAGTCGGCCACAAAATCTGCTAGGATTTGGGATTTGATAGCCATCCGAGGTTAATATTCGATATCGTATCCTCCGAGTTCGATGGCCCATTTGGCCAGTCAACCAGATAGCTTGGGTTTTTGAAGTATGTTCCGGAGAGGGTAGGTCGACAAGACGCAAATACGATGACACTAGAAGTAAGGCTTCAGCTTGCGTAAGGCGCTTACCAGTGCGAGAGCCAATTTTTTTAGGTGGGGTATCGAGTTTTGGCATTTCCCAAGGTTCGGCTAATGTAATACACTGGAAATTATGTACCTTGCTCTTCATGAACCAAGGCACCGCTTACCGCTATTTTAGACACAGCTAGGTACATGTACAATATTTCATCCTCTTTGGGTGGGAGGAGCGGGCTAGATAGATACCGTTTCAGTTCTTCCAAGGCATGTTGGCATTCCGGAGTCCATTCAAAGTTGTTCCTCCTTTTGAGCATAGCCATAGTGATGGCTCTTATCAGATGACCTTGATATGAACCTTCCCAAGGCCGCGATCCGTCCTGTCAGCCGTTGGACGGCTTTAATGTTGTTTGCCGCTGTGATTTCCTCGATGGCCTTTATTTTGTCAGGTTTGATCTCGATCCCCCTGTTTAAGACCATGAAGCCTAGAAATTTGCCCGAGCCTATTCCGAAGGCATACTTTTTGGGGGTTGAGCTTCATGTTGTAGCTTCTGAGGATGTAGAAAGTCTCCTGCAAATGGGTCAAATAGTCCTCTGCGTGCAAGGATTTAACTACCATATCGTCAATGTATACTTCCATCGATTTTCCTATTTGGTGCTCGAACACCTTATTAACTATGCATTGGTACGTTGCTCCTACGTTATTTAGTCTGAAGGGCATCACGTTATAGCAATATCTACCATACTTTGTGAAGAATGAAGTCTTTTCCCTGTCCTCGGGGTTTATCTGAATCTGATTGTACCCCGAGTAGGCATCGAGGAAGGTGAGGGTCTCGTGGCCGGCCGTGGCATCGATAAGACGATCAATATTGGGCAGCAAAAAAAAACTCTTTAGGACATTCTTTGTTTAAATCCTTATAATCTAAGCACATTCTTAGCTTATTCCCTTTTTTGGCACTATCACTACGTTAGCTAGCCATTCGGGATATTTCACCTTCCCTGATGGACCCGATTTTTAAGAGTTTCGTTACCTCCACTTTGTTGAAGGCATGTTTTATCTCGGACTGCGGCCTCCTCTTCTTCTTTACGGGTTTGAATTTCGTATCGACACTCAGCTGGTGCGAGGTTATTTCCGGTGGAATACCTTTCATATCTATGTGGGACCAGGCAAAGCAGTCAATATTGTTACTAAGGAATTGAATAAACCATGTTCTGAGTTTGGGGATTAACCCTGTACCCAGGTATACCTTGCAATCCGGGAGGTTATCGATCAGAGTAGCCTATTCTAATTCTTCGACTATCGATTTGGTTGCATCCGATTCTTCGGGGGCGATGAAGGTTCGGGGGGCGATGAAGGTTCGGGGGGGCGAAGAAATCTTCCTCATTGTCTCCGATGGTTTACGTGTTTTTTTTCTTCACTTGAGGCCGAGTGCATGGGGGTCGACGCCTCATGGTGGACCGCGAACATTTCTCTTGTTGCCCGCTGTTCTCCATGTATTATTGTAATTCCATTCCTTGTGGGGAACCTCACCACCTGGTGCAAGGTCGAGGGTACTGCCCTCATATCGTGTGTCAAAGGCCTACCAAGCAAAGCATTGTTGCCGTCGATGACCTGAAACTTGGTGCCCTGGGTTGTGCCAAACGTGTCGATCGAGAGGGTGATTTCTCCTTTCGTTTCTTCCCCGGTCATGTTGAAATCTTGGAGGATTCAAGGAATGGTATTAATCTGACTGAGCAATCCTAGCTGTTCTATTACGCCTGACCTAATTATGATGGCTGAGCAGCCCGGGTACACGAGCACGCGCTTTATCCTCGTGTTATTCAAGAGAAACGAGATTACCAGCGTGTTGTTATGTGGTTCCCCCATGGCCTCGAGGTCCTCCTCGGTGAATATGAGGGTTTCTTCGGGTAATATATTTCGGATCAGCCCTTCTATAGCGGATGTTTTTGTTCGCTTGGATATGGGGCCTTGGAGATCGTTAGCCCTCCAATAATCATGTGGATACCATGCTGGGGGGCCTTCTTTTGCACTCGGATTGAACCCGGGGGTGCGCCGGATTTCGAGTTGATCAGGTCCATTCCCCTGTCAGTTTTGAGATCTCCGCTTCTCATTTCGCCAATCGAGCAAAATATTCAGTCCTGAAAGCGGAGATTTAGGGCAAGAAGAAGTGTAAAAGATATCATGCGTTTAAGTGACGAAACTAACAAGAGAATAATCACTATTATTTTTAGCCCCACGGTGGGCGCCAAACTGTTTACCGTGAAAATGGTAACAATAATTAGATTTGTAAATGAAATTCTAAAAATGCATAATCTATTCCCGAGCAAGTTTGTGATGGTCGTTAGTGCTAAAATGCGAATAATAAAAATCGAGTTAACCAAAGCAATGATCGAACCAGCAAGGGGATGTTTCCCGGGCGCAAAGCAGGGGAGTGGGTACCTCAGAGCTGAGCCTCGAGCCTATCTCGGGCTTATCGAGAATATTCAGGAAGGGGATAACAAGCAAAGATATGTATGAGTGAGGCTCTGTACTACTAATCTTGAGCTAAATAATGAAGAAAAAATGAAGAAACAATAAATTTCTAATGCGACCTCGAGGTCTATGAAGACAGATATCTTAAAAGAAAAGGAGAGAGAGGGAGATATTATTACATTAAGGAGAAGTGGAGGAACATCAGTTTGTCCTATTGAAGGCTAGGATCCTCCTTATATAGGCAGAGGATCCCTTACAATATAAAATGTGGTAAATAGCGATACTACAGGGATTGCCTGGCTATATTCAACACCTCAGAATAGACCTTAGGTATGTCGCCCTTTCTAGGTCGGATTGCATGTCTCGGTAGACTCCCCTTAGCTTGACATGGCCTGCTGCAACGGTTGGAGCAGAATCAATTCTTTGGCGAACCTCAAAGACATACTCTGGCCTTGGCTCCAAAGCTCGAGGGGTATGAACGAGGGATGATCTTTTGATGGAGAATTCGGGCTCCTGGATTCACCGGACAGAATATCGATCTCTATTCGACCCCGACTCTTGTTCGACACCCTTTTTGATCCTATCCATGGGCCTACTTGTCACGCCCCACCTCAGAAGGCACGACCGTCGCTCAATTGAGTGAACCCAACTGAGCAAGCCTTATCAAATACTTCCTACCTAACTCAATGTGATTAAGGGATTCGATTCCGTTTATTTAGACAATAAAAGGGGTTGTACATTCAACAGGGATAGCTTATTTTACAACACAACCTCAACCGTAGTTAGGCTTCCAAGATTCCATACAGTTATAGTTTAGAAAAAAGCAAGAATACAAGGTCACAACATGGCTCATTGACCTATCCAATACCCGTACATAACCTACACCAACGTCTATGGAGCCTCTAAGGGTACAAAATACAATAATAAGAACGCTAGCAAGAAGTCCCCGACTATACCTCAAAATGGATATCTATAAAAAAAGGTGTACAACATAACCCCTTGAAGGAGGAAGGGTTTCACCAAGATTTTGAGAAGAGGATGCTCTGCTACACACGATCGGCATTATCCGCTATGGAGCCACCTACATTCATTTAAAAATGTATCGCCACCAGCAAAAGGGACATTAATACCATGGAAGAGTACTAGTATGTATAACTAAACACCATCCTGTTAGAAAGAACAACCATACAAGAATAAAGAGGAAATCGTAAAGACAACAAAGTTTCAAATAAGCACCATGCCGACAATATAAGGAGGTTCACATATTTTCACATAGTTCTTGAAATTTTAGATTGGAGCATCCTACACTGTTGCATCATTATCCATATTACCACCGCTTTCGTGAGCGGAGTCCGATCACGGCCCGATCGGCTAAGGCGTCTCCCCGAGACGTTACCATTATTTCATTCACACTTTCTACTTTCAATCATCAATACATTGCCACCATGTACGTATGTATGTGTGTGTATGTGTGTGTGTGTGTGTGTACATATATATAATGGCATTCGATCACGGCCCGATCGGCTAAGCCGTCTCCCCGAGACGTTACCATTTTCTGTTATTCATCTCACACCAATCTTTGGTTACACATGTATTAGTTTGTCGGCACTTGGGGCCACAATTTCCACATTTCATAACTCATGTTTCACATTGTTCCCATTTTCAACATTTACAGTCATAGGCATATACCAAAGTAATTTAAGTCATAATCATAGAGGGGAATTCGTCAAGTTTGGCATATTAGTCCCAAAGTAACCTTGGCATGACAGTTAGGCATTTTGCACATAAATCATGTTCTCCACACATCTTCTATTTACAAGAATAACACATTAAATACATAAAGAAGTACTTACCACATACATTTTCACAATATCAATTCACTTAACATAACAAGCACTAGACCAATTACGTTTCGAACTTACAACACTTACACGGGCACCATGGAAGCTCAACTTCTAAGAGGAGGAGGTTTTAGCCATACATAACTCAATAAAGCTTTCCCCTGATTCTTATAAAATTTCGGGATCTTTGCACTTCAATCTCTTAGGATGAAGACCTAGTAGCTTCAATTGACAATCTTCAAGGATTTGGGGCAAAAATTAGGAGAGGAGTTGATGAAGATTACTCCCTCTCACTCTAGAACTCCCCCTCTTACTCTATATGTCATGAAATAATAGGAAAATGGTGTAATGTGGTATGGGCCCGGGTTTTTAAAATTAGAAAATAGGAGCCCGACTCAGATCTGCGATCACAAAGTTGATATGCGGCACGCATAATCGACCAGGAAAATGCTTCCCAAAACCTAAACACACTATCTGGGTATGCGGCAGAAATGTGGTCCGCATACCCATTCTACGGTCGTATAATCCACCGCAGAACTGCCCCTTACAAAATCCCAAGGGAATTATGCGATGACTTTACGACCCACATATCAATTATGCGATCGCATAATTAGCCGCATAGTTGACCTCAAATTGACCAACACACAACTTCACTCTGCAGCGACTACATGATCCGCATAGCTGTTATGCGACTGCATTTTCGACCGTAGAATCACACTTTTCTGGAAAACATTATTTCTTGACTTTTTAATGAATAGATCAGGCCAAAAGTGTCCGAACCGCGAAGAATTTTATGCATCTCTAACACATATTCCTAATTTGCACTAAAAGCTTTCGGCTTTAAAGTAAAAAAGTCTTTCACGTGCCTTACACTGCTAGGATAAACGAACCACGAAGGAATCCCCAGTTGATCATCCTCGACCCTAATCTTTGACTGATACCGATTATGTACGTCGGCCCAAGTGACAGCCGGGTACATGATTAAACTTTGCTTCAATTGATGTGAAGTTATGGAACTTCGAGTGTTGAGACCTTGAGTGAAAGCTTGAACAGCCCAGTCATCGGTGATCGGAGACAAATCCATTCTCACCGTTTGGAACCGAGATACGAATTCCATGAACATCTCGTTATTTTTCTGCCTTATCTTGAAAAGGTCAGACTTCCTTGTTGCAATTTTAATGGCTCCGATATGTGCTTGCACAAAAGAATCTGCGAGCATAGCAAATGAATCAATAGAATTAGGGGGTAAGTTATGATGCCATATTAAGACACCCATCGATAGAGTCTCCCTGAATTTCTTCAGCAGCACAAACTCGATTTGTCATCTCTCAAGTCGTTTTCCTTTTATGGAGCACGTGTATGAAGTAACGTGCTTATTTGGGTCAAGAGGTTCCGTCGTATTTAGGTATATCTGGTACACGAACATCTTTGGGATGAGCTTCGGAGCCGCACTCGGAGGTAACAGCTTCTGTACGAACTTTTTGGCATCTAATCCTTTTAAGGCCCAGGGTGCCCCCTATATTTGATCAACACGGAAGTTATAAGTCTCCACTTTTTTTGTTCATTATCCTCAATCTTCTTCTCCCCAGACTCAATTCTCTTGGTGAGTTCCTCGATCATCCTCGTAATTGTGGGATCAGTCCTGGAGCCATTACAGTTTGATCTTTCTAGTATCGACTCAGTATGTCGAGTGTTTTCTGGTTCGAGCACACTTGGAGTTTTCTGCTGACTTTGAAGCTGTGCGATAGCAACCTGTTGAGATTGTATCATCTCGAATATTACTTGGAGGCTGACACCCCCATCTCCTATAACCCGTGTTCCTTGGCCGCCAGATCAGGCTTCCCTGCGCATACTTCCTCCGGGGCTTGCGCCTAAATTTGCATTCAAAGCAATGTGCGAACTAATATCGACTGGTTCCACATTTGGCACTTCCCCATGGTTAATCGGCGGTACACCGACCTACGTTGTTGTTTTTCCCATGAAATCCAAGACCCTCTTCACCGTGTACGGGTGCGTTTTGCAAGCTTGACATGTTTTGACCTAAGAACAAAATTCTTGACAAGAAAAAGTGTGAAAATAACATGTGTTATCAGAATCAATACTGAAATAATCACTATTATCTTTAGCCCTACTGTGGTCGCCAAACTTTTTTCCTCGAAAATACGAGTAACAATTAAATTTGATTTATGGTTTTAAAGATACGTGATTTAGTTCAATAGTAATTATTAACCAAGAAATCTGAAGTATAAATGAAAGGAAAGAGTAAAACCAAACGAGAATGTAGACCAGTCTCGACCTCGAGTCAAAGTGACCTCGAGATGGATCAAGAACAATAAAGCAAGAATAATAAAGCTAAAGGACAGTTCAGATGAACAATGAGCGAAAAAGTAAGAGAGTATATTCTTTGCCAAATGATTGATCATGGTTACAAATAATTGGGGTCCCCTTTATATAGCGGGAGAACCCTAAATAAGGTACATTTCTATTTATAGTAAGAAATCTTATTGGGACAGCTGTCTAACCGCCTAGTACGGATTCGTTCCGGATTTTATGCCGTGATCCCAGGGTCACTGCGGGAATCTTAGTTTTTCTGTTATGGGCTCATAACGATATTATCTCGAGGTCAGTCATACTTGACCTCGGTGTCCATCGAGTACTTCAATCTTCGAAGCCTCCTATCGGGCTCGCTCATGGTCTATTTCGATCTCGCTCTTGAAGTAACCCTCGAGTCCACGAAATCGGATAGCCCCAATTTCTGCTATATACATCTTCATACTATTTAAGGAGGAGGAATTTATTAATTTTCTTGAGGGTATTATAATCTCTTAGTTTTATTTATAGGGTCATTTAGGTTTTTGAACTGTCACTTTAAGCCTTCACACTTATAATATAACTAGTTGCAGTAAGCCCGTGCTGAGTCCGGGCCCAAATTCAAGAAAAATGTAATACATATGATTAAAAAGAACAATTTGTATTATGTTTTTAAGTTTTCACCAAATATTGTATTTCTCCTGATAAAAAATAATAGAGCATACTCAAATTATAATCAAAATAAATTTTAAATACACCAGCCCGTTTTCAGTCTGGTATTCCTTGTGAATCCCGAATTGATATACCATGTGTCATATTTAAGAGATTTTCTTAGAACTCGTATCAAAACACAAAAAACTGGAAATAACATTACTTAAGTTCCTACAATCTTCTTAACCAAAAAAAAAATTATAAATGTCCACACGCCAAAAGAGTTTAAAAATATTAGGCTTAATATGTTTTCATCTTGTTAATATTTGATCCTTTTCACTTTTAAAGGATTCGTTTTTGCTAATGTAGCGATAAAATTATGAAGACCGATAAATAGGAGTTTGGATGCTTACATGTTTTTCTTTAATTTGTAAAGATAAAAGGTACATAAAGCTATAGTACTTCAACAATTCGAATTATAGAACCAAATATTTTAGCTAAGATACATCCATGGCTCCATTTGAAGGTTAGTATAGGGTGAGAAGTGATTGTAGAAAGATACTAGTATGTACTATCTCCTATAATAAACCATAGAATTACAAAATAGACTTAAAAGTGGTATTGTTAACTCAACACCCACAAAACTGATAGAGTAAAAAATAGCAACTTTAACGGCAATAGTTTTGAAAACTTGAATGTGAGGACGGAAGAAAAATTTCTATTGCCCCTTATTATAAATAGAATATTAAACCAAAAGATATTTACTTGTTTTTAAACATTATTAAATCAAGAGAAAAGAATATGTAACATACTTTAAAATTATATAATTAGTGTAATATTTAATAAGGGTAGCTGTTTAAGGGAGAGTTGGATGTGAGATGATAGTAATAATCATTAATACGAGCTACTTAAGTGGGGCTCACATAATCTTTCTAATTGAAATATGGGGATGACAAATTTACGTGGGGTTCATTCATCATAATAGCCTTTAATCTTGCTTAATGTGTAAATTACAAAATTCAAAGGCCTACTGTTGTAGCAAATTCACACGTGTTACTGAGACATTAAATGATATGGCAAGCTGTAAACATAAAACAAAAAGTAATTTGACATTAAGAATAAAATCAGGACATAAAAGTAATTAAGTGAAAAGTTTATATATTTTTTGGAAATGTATGTGAGGACTACAAAAGTCCTTTGATTCTCCTTGTTATATATAGTAATATGATTTTGGTGTTTACGATTCACCATGTGGTAAGCAATGTGTAGTTTGAAGTTCATCAAAACTGGCTAAGCTTTAAATAGTTATAAAAACTGGATATAGGAGTGCTAAAAGTGGATACGTAGTGCCATTTCTACCTTAGCATGATAATACGATAAAATTTCATGGTATAGCCAGTTTTCACATTGGTCAATGAAAAATAGCTAGCGTTTATCAAGTCAATAAAAAATAGTCATTTTTTTGCTGCAACAGGACCGGTCCAGTATAATATACGGGAGTTCTGGTGCATTTATGTACGAACTCCAGCATATTATGCAGGATCGGTATATTTTGCTAACTCCTGTAAAATTTGCGGGAGACTAGAGCACCAGTGCTCCAAACTCCAGTATATTATACTGGACAATTATACTTGCTGGAACTCTCGTAAAATTTATTGGAGTTCCAGCATAATTATGCTTGAACTCCCGTAAAATTTGCGGGAGTTCCAGCATAGTTATCCTGGAACTCCCGTAAAATTTATGGGAGTTCCAGCATATTCCGGATTTTGAACAGCGTTTTCGCTCAGATTTAAAGTGGCTAAATTTCGATTACTTTTGAAACTTGGCTATTTTTCAATGACCAGTGGTAAATCTGGCTATTTTTGAATTTCTCCCCATGATACCTGGTGTATTATGGAATTCCAGCTCAAGTTTAATCATTGATCACAACAAATTCAGGTACCGACATAGTTAAAGGCAAAATATTTCTCAACCATAACTCGAACTTCTTTATTTTATTTATTTGTGACTTATTGTAGATAAATCACAAAATAAATATATTACTGTTGAATATGGGTGCATATAGTTTTACAGAATTTGCCATACATCGCAGAGAAGAAACTTGCGAAGCTCCCATGTCATGGTTCAAAGTTAAATAAATTCGAAACGCATGAAAAGCTTCGCAGAACTGTACTTCTCTCCCTTCCGATCGAAGAGTGGGATTGCTCGGATACCTTGTCGCAGCTCTGGCACAGGTAGACATGTTTGCCCAGCGAACTCATCCTTGTCAGACCTATTATAATCAAGAACTTTAATGCGAAGTAGAGCCAATTCAGGTACTGTTAGTGGAAATTCAAACTGTTCATCCCAGGTTGGTATCCAATTGTCGTCCCTTGTCTTTGTTTTCTTCTTTATGGCATCAGCAGGAACTCCAGCAATTCCTACCTGCACATAGTTTTATATCTTAACCCTTCATATTTTCCTTTTACAATCCACTTGAAACACAGTAGAACAGAAATTTCGAGAAAAAAAAATTGCTTTTAATCTTCTTTACTTTTCCCGTTTTCCCCAAACAAACTGAAAACAATTCATGCAATACAAAAAGACAACAAAGAATATTGAAGGGTAACATATTAATCTACCTTTGCATAGAAATCTGGAGGTGAGTACGTATCAAAGTGTGTCTGATCAAAGTCCTTGTCCCACCCATCACCCATATATACAGTCACCTGCTTAATGCAAGAAGGTTAGATCAGATTTCAAGAACAATTGAACAAAAGCAACAACAACGCCATCCGGCAAAGTCAACTAGCAAATTACCATTTCGTATGTACCTTTAGTGTAGTTTTGACAGGCAATTTTTTTGTAGGATCGAAGACCTCATTGTTGGGACCAGCTGTCAATAGTAAATCCGGTTTCTTAACATATCCACAGCCACCATTAGCCCTGAACATACCATGCATCAACCAAAGTGATCTTCCATAACCCTGCCGCAGGACACTTATTCAGTACCTATTTCTTCGGAAATTTGATAAGTAATTACTAAAAGGAATAGAGGATGAATGACAACACCAATCAAGTCATAATTCATGTGTTACAGTAATTAAACCCTTCAACGTAATCCAAAGAATTCTAATCAAAGATTTCTTTAATCGGCTAAAACATTAGAAGGATGGAGAGAGTGCCAGATTCAATAATGGGTTTGCAGGTTCACTAAAACCTAGTGTTCCATGGTCTAAGCTTACATATATGTATGAAAAACAAGTACATATAAAGTTACACATACATTGGAGGACCTACTCTCTCAATCAACACCCACAACGTCTAAGTTCTAGATCCACACAACATAGATATTTGAATTACTAGTAAGAAATAAAGCGACTAACAAAATAAATTATACGTAGTTATTATAATATTATTATTACACTTCGGAAAACACAAGGAAGGATCAATACTACCGCTTTCCTCTAAGAATCAAATGTTGCATCGAGATAATAGGAAAATAATCTTCAAAAGGGAAAAAGCCATGTTTGGGATTTATATTAATGTAATACCAGAAATGATAAACCAAGGAGAGGAGAATTAAAATCACACGAGAATTTATTTTCTCAATCTAGCTTCATAATACCCTGTTCTAGTTTGTTTTCTACAGGATCGGAGATAGAAGACAAACCTGCATATTAAATGCTACCATTTGAGCTCCATGCGTCCACCCAACAAAAGGATCATAATTGGACGAGTCAACACGTATTCCCTTTGGGTATACTCTCAGCAAATTTTTCTGCGTGAACCTTAAAAGAAACATCATGGGAATACAGACAATTAATTAAAATGTCCACTACAGATATGTACAGTTGGCAAGTTACAAATGCTATGCGTAAATTTCTTAGACAATTAATTATAAAGTTATCTCCAGATATAACAGTTGGTAAGTTACATATACATGGTATAAGTAAATTGCCGAAACCTTCACATGCATGTACAGGTAACATTGAAAATCATCCAGTGTACGATACAGTATAACAAATTATTTCTGATGTAACCCAAGATTTTAAATGTATAACCCAAGATTTTGAAGTATAAGATACGAACTCGGTCATCTTAATTCTTTCAATTGATCATACAAAAAGGAAATAAAAAATGGGAGCAAATTTAAGAGGTGGACATAAACTCGAGGAGCTACGTTAATCATTCAACTTCCAATCTGCCATTGAGATGTTATAGCTACATGCATATGGATCAATAACATCACAAATAACAGAGGAACTATCGGATGGATGAATACAGAGTTATACCTGATAATCTCTTTGCCATGAGTATCTACAGCCTTTTCAAGTGCTGGTTCACTGAGACTAAGCCGTCTTACGTTGTTGGGGTCAACCCTCAGCCAATCAGATAGTCCTCCTTTCCCCTTTCCAGCATGAATGGCAATTAAACGCTTGTATTCTGAAGCTACATTCTTCTCTGACTTTGGATCTCCTTCATCATCTTCATCATCTTCTCCTTCATCAGAATCATCCTGCTGGGAAGAAGTCTGTTAGAATAGGGCAAACAAAGAAGTCGGTTAGAAAATGGACATGATCAATAATAGAGGCTTAATGATTAGAGCATTTATTGCACCTCCTCTCCTTTCTTTGAGGCATCTTTTTCCTTGACTTCCTTGTCTTGTAAATATTCTTTCGGTGGCTTAGTTGATATCATAATACGTTTTTTCAGTGATTCTGGAGAAGGTAGCTCCTTCAAACACTCTGAAGGAGAAAACAGCATGTCTCCAAATGTTTGAGTGATCATCTAGTATGTTGTCACAAAAGCATTATTATGATCAAAGAAGGCGATAATCATATCCAGAAAATGCACATACGCACCTCAGCTACTTTTGCCTGAAGATCTGGAGTTAGATGATCTTCAAGTGTTATTACAACAGGATACTCAGAAGCAGAAAATGCATGTTCCTTAATAGACCTCAAGCATTTGATGAGTGCCACTGGAGTGGTCAGTGTCCTGTGTGAAAAAGCTAATACTCAAAACCACAGCATGAAAAAGTACAAGCACTATAAGGGGAACTCAATATCAAGATTCACATGTTTGAAGACCCAAGACTTCATTATGATAGCACCTAAGGTGGCTATCATGGGCTTGGAATGCTCCATCCAACAATCAAGAGCTTGTGATGCTATACAAGAGCAAGGGAAGAAGACTTCAAGGTCCATATATGCTAGAATCGATGTACATGAGGAGGAGGGCCAAGACTCGAGAGAATAAATAGACTCCTTGGGTTTATGAATTGTTGATGAAGAACTCTCCTGAGAGAGCTTCCCTTTGTGGGAATATCCCTTACCTCTTCAATTGAAACTCCCTTGGATTCTTCTAGTCAATATGCATGTATGAGTTCAATTTCTCTTCCCCATTGGATTGATTTGTTGTAGATAAATTGCTATTAGCAGGTTCAAGTATATATTACTTGGGTTGGCTAGTTGTTTCTTCTATTAGATTCTATCTTTTCCTTGAGGTGACAGGCATATTTCACTGAAATTTCAAGCATTAAGGTAACCCAAGAGTTATTCCTTTTCTCTTTTAGATCATAAAGATTGTTCGTGTATGCATAAGAACTACTCTTTTGTTAAATCACATTCTTGAATTCTGCTTTAATGACTGACCTAGCACTTAACCAGAAATTTTCATCCTGGATTACACGGTTTGGTATTTTGCTAAGTCTGGTAGTTCGCTTTTACAAAAGAGGCAGGCATAATTCTCTTTTACAATTAGGGAAAGCTCATATTGCTCTTAAATTCATAAATTCACAGCTTTGATTTGTCTATTGGAGTACTTTATTTTATCTTATGAGTCACAAGAGAAAAAACTTTGTCATTTCTCTGGCTTTCAAGTAACTTCGGATCAAGCATGTAATTGTGAATGTTGTTCTTTGACATTTCTGCCGACAGCTTATTATTTCAACTCTTCTCGAGCAATAATCATGACGACATCTTTAAGAAAATTCTTAACCGGGAAGTGCGTTCAGGATCATCCTGTAATCATCCATTTATATTGCACCATGTGACAAAAAATGAAATGCTTCTCCGTCCACTTTGCTTCAGTAGCAATCTACTGGCCTGATCTCCTAATGCCTGTTTGTTAACATAGTAACCACCCCCTTTTGGCCTCCCCAACAGCCTTGCTAGTGATGGATGCAAGATGATGCCTACCAACCACACCACGTGTAGCAGACAATTAATGAACATTTTCCCCACACCAGATTGAAGATTAACTTAAGTAGACTTGGTTTTCACTATTTAACTTATATATAAACATTATATGAGATTTTCCTTGTCATTATTTCTCAAAAAGAAAAAAGAGATTTTCCATGTTATTATCTGTTCATTGGTATTTGAATGGACACTGCATCGCTGACTTATTTATGAACAAATATTTCTTGTACTACAAGCCCAACAGCTTCAGTCTGGTCATAACTGCAGGTCCCTTTTTCCTCGGGTGTTGTACAGTCTAAACAGGTGCCTATGAGATGGTCACCATTGACGCTTCTAAAAGCTTAAACTGTACTTAGAGAGGTGCTTCCATTCATTTAATAATCTGTTGACGCTTCCCTCCTGAAATGATTTCCTCATCTTCATCTAACTAGCTAATGGTAAAATTCAGTATCTTAGTAATATCAAGATCTGGAACTCTCGTGGTATGTGTTATAGGAACATAAAATGCAAATTTCCTCCCAAAGATTAAAATTCAAAAGAAGTAGTTCATTAACAAAAGAAACAAGACGCCTAAAGCCCACTGCACAAGACTGTTACATGTAGCATTCCAAAAGCATTAGCACGCTCATAATGTGGAGTTTGTTAGTAGAACTTGTTCATATTCCTGCCAGCTGTAAACTTGCACCTAAGCAGCTGTGATAATTGCAGTGCTCTTGGTTTAGTACTTAGTACAGGTATACACGTGGATATATGTAAAAATGCATAAGCTTATTAATGGCTTTAGTTATATGAACTTTCGGGTTTGTGCACCAGGCTGAAACAACAAAAATAGATAAGCATGTAGATTATGCGCAAAAGCATAACCTTGTTTAACAGGCTTCAGTCAGGAACTGGCCAAAGAAAGTGAAACATGAATGAAGTGCTTATAGCTTCTTTAAAATTTTAGAATCTACCTCTTGGTTTGTCACTAAGAAATATCCACGAACTAGCCAACTCTCTTGTGAATATATTCATTTGACAGATCATATGGCAACCATAAACTCAACTGAACAAATACAAAGCTAAGGGCCATAGATTCCACAAATAAACTAGAACTTTCATACATTAATGCACATACCTTCCATGTAGAACCTCTACATCATCTTCATCTGAATTTGGCCAAATATCCAATTCGATTACTCTGACACCTCTCTGCAGAGCTTGTATTATGGGAACATCACTGCAATCACTACTCAGTTGATTCCCAGTTAGATAAGAATTATGGCCTGTGTATATGTAGTAATGAGACAAAGGTGCAGTCATATCATGGTGAATCTGGAATCCAAAAAAGATCCATTACTCCATTGGTGAATTCATTAAGAAGAAGAATACATCTAATATACTACTTTATGAAGAATGACACTAAAAGTACATGAAACTTCTGATATAATACCCTGCCATACTCATTTAGTATATGATAGTGTTTCACTGTAATAAGAGTTTATATTAATTTAACAAACACATTAAATAAGTAGCACTACTAAAACAACAAGAACTACTAGCCAATCTAAGAAGAAAAAAAGAAACATCAGATCAAAAGTCTAAAATTTGAGCAGTATGATAAAATTTTGAATTCTAGAAAGTTGTACAGAAATAGAATGGTGTCAAATATTCTACAAGGGCTAAAGTGATATATAAACAGTTGAGACAAGTGTGGCTGGTATGGCGGAAATGTTTTCCCTTATATAATCGTTTCCTGGATCGTCTTTCAGTATTTAATAAGACAGGGTATGATGATAATATTTTTCGATATTAAATGTTGATCACAAAGTCTAACTGTTTGATTGAAATTAAAACATTCGTAAAGAAAGCTGACTTTTACTCTCATTTTGGTGCAAAATATATTCCAAATTAAACACTAAAAATACAATTAAAAAAACTTTACAAAATTAAATTAGTACCCCGAGTTTAGGATCGAGAGGAAGATTAATATCAGAAAAGAGATACTTGAAGAAAGCATCGAGCTGGAGGCCTGTGTGCTTAGGGTCGCCGTGATTATTGATTATTGCCTGAGCGTCATCTAAGTTTACGTTTTTCTCCTTCTGAACTTCGATTAAGAACCGATGAAAGTTGTCGACGTTCATGACTCCGGCACCGTCGGAATAATGGTTGAATGTGTTCTTCACGTCCGCCGGAGCCTCGGCGGCGGCCATCGTAAACTGCCGACGGAAAAAGAAACCGACTTTGTACGTCTGTTTCGACATTGTTAAGTGAAACGGAAAATGAATTCCAGATTTTGAATGCAACAGTTCTTGTCAAAGGCAGACAAGAATGATCCGATCGTCGTGAGACTTATTTTTTTAACAAACTTTTCGTTATGCGTGAGTAGTTTATATTATTAAAAATGTCTAATAGGGAGTGAGGAGTGGAAAAAAGAAAATGAATTGGGGTTGAACATTTCAACGTGTCATAAAAATAAGGCGACCGACCAATTTACATAATTAGGCAACTTATCGATCCTACACAACACACCATATGCCGACTATAAGTTGTATATGCTCCGTGTTTTCTTCGTATGGTTAGAAGCCTAGTGTGCTATTTTTATTGGCTTGTGATATTGTAGTACTAGAAAATATAGTTAATCCGATTTACTGATAGAGACATTTTCAGTAAGGGATTTTACTGGTATCTCCGTTCTTGTTTGGCCGACAAGGTTAGAAGTCCCTATTGAATATGATAGAAGTCAAACACGCAATTAACGTGAAAAATCAAGTTAACATGGTGTCCATGAGGACGTTAAGTGTGTATTTCTATTTCTATTAGTTCCTCCATTTCAATTTATGTAAAATTGTGTGACTGCGTAAGAGGTTCAAAAAATAAAATAAAAAGACTTTTAAAATTTACAATCTAAAATAAAACACAAAAATTTATGTAGGTAGAAATAATCTCACTAACGATTAAAAAAAGAAATTAAAGTTGAATTATTATTAAATATGTAATAATGTCATTCTCTTTGGGACTAACTAAAAGGTAAGACTATAACATATGTTGGGATAGAGCGAGTGTAGAGGGTGAAGAGTTGGACAACCAAGGGCGATATTGGAATTTCAAATTGCTTTAAATGGTACATTAAATATTTCTTTGTGTACATTTGATTGAGTTGACAAAAACCAATTCCCTTCGAAAGAATTCCATTCGCATCACACTTTATTATTGGAATTTGTAGTCGTACCTTATATTTGTGCCACTTTCTAACTTGTACCCTATTTTTTAAAATTATTGATTTGATAGCCAGTTGATAAAAAATTTGTAATAATATGACACTTACACCCTTCATAAATCGCGTGATCTGCAACCTCATTCATGAAAAAAGATGGCCTCCTCTCTTCTTAGCAGCTTTATAACAAAAACAGAAACTTCATGCTAATGTAGCATAAAATAGTTTCATGTTAAAGCTAAAACTTCATGCTAATATAGCATGAAGTTATTTTACTGTGACGACCCGGATTTTTCTTCCTCGGGAGTCGTGATGGCGCCTACTCGTGAAAGTTAGAAAAGTCAACTATTAAGGTTATACACATTAACAATCAACCTAAACAATTATAAACAGTAACTATAACTAAACAATTGAAAAGCGCGAAAGAGTTAAAATAAATCCAAATACTCCAATACATATCTACCCATGAATATGGTGTCCCAAATTTACGAACATCTACGAATTTTTACAAATATTGGTCGGAAAAGAAAAGTACAATTGTTCTCGGAATGAAAAGAGACGGCAGAAAGCTAAAATAGGGAAAGGGGACTTTAGGCTCTGCATATGCCAGTAGAATCTACCTTGATCTCCCTGGACTAAAGGCAGCTACCTCAACTACTCACTAGGTCCGGTACCGAAATCTGCACAAAAGAGTGCAGAGTGTAGCATCAGTACAACCGACCCCATGTACTGAGTAAGTGGCGAGCCTAACCTTGGTGAAGTAGTGGCGAGGCTAGGACACGACAACCATATAAACCTGTGAAGTTAAATCATAGAATAAGATGGAAGGGGGACATGTTGCGGAGGATATTAGATTCTAACAATAAACTAATAAAAAGGCATCAATAAAGAAGCATAATGAACATCATATCTATATCAACAAGAATAATGAAAGGGTAATGTCACGACCCGAAATTCTCACCCTCGGGAGTCGTGATGGAACCTACTAGTGAGAGCTAGGCAAGCCAAACCTTAATTACCTCTTTTAGCAAATATCAGCAATCACATGCAAACAATGGAATTTAATAATAAAGCGAAAGTCTTAAATTAAAGAAACTGAATAGAAAATGCGGAAATCCAACATAAGCCTCTACCTAAGAACTGGTGTCACAGTGTCACAGTGTCAATGACTCTCTAAGAGTCACTACAAACAAAGTCCGAAGTAAAATACAATAATTTGTTTCTAAAACAAAGAAAAATGAAACAGGGAATGAAGCTAGAGGGAGACACTAGGGCCCGCGAATGCCTGCAAGGCTACCTCGGGTCTCGCTGGACTGAAGGCCTGCTCCCACACTAATGCTGCTGCTGCTGCTCGAAACTTGGATCTGTGCAAAATAGCATAGAGTGTAGTATTAGCACAACCGACCCCATGTGCTGGTAAGTGTCTAGCCTAACCCCGGCGAAGTAGTGACGAGGCTAGACTAGACTACCACATAAACCTGTGCAGTTTCACATATATACAGCGGAATCGAAATGCAAAACAGATAAACAATATGGGAGGGGAAGCATTCTGTGGGGAGTATAAAAATTTCCAAATAAGAGTCATCTAGTAACAAAGGAAAACAACACAACTCAATAGTATGTAATGAAACAGAAATCAACAAGTGCACGATATCACCCTTCGTGCTTTTACTCTCATACTCACCAAGCATTAACATGTGCACGGCATCACCCTTCGTGCTTTTACTCTCATTCCTCACATATATAAGTAGAATCGGCACGGAATGGTACATCGTGCGGTACGGCATCACCCTTCGTGCTTTAATACTCTTTTCGCATAATAAGCGAACATGGTACGACATCACCCTTCGTATTTTACACTCTTTCCTTACCATAATCAAATAATGCACGACATCACTCTTCATGTTTTAACACTCTTCCTCACCCAAACAACAATCACAAACAAGGACGGGGGAATAAATAAACAATGATGGAAATCCCGGCAAAGGAACACAAACAAGCAATTTAAAAATCCGGCAAGGGTACAACATCAAAAATCTTAACGTCCCGGCAAGGGAAAATATTCAATAATCAACAACGTCCCGTCAAAGGAACAAATCATTAACTCTTTACCTTTCATTCACTTTCATCTCATAGTTCACATTATCACTCGAGCCAATGCTCCAAAGATTTATTTGTATCATATACCTTCACAATTGTATTTCAACTCGAGCCAACGCTCCACGAATTTCAAAGGTCACAATTTCTTTTACAAGATCTTTACAACACATAGAAGCCAATAATTAAGCAGGGAAGATATAACACAATCCCAACAATTCGCAATTAAGGACTCATGGTCATACTAGACAACAATGTATAGATACTCGTTACCATGCCTATACATCGTACTCGACACTTAGCAAGTAGAAAATAAGACTCAACTCCTATTCCCTCAAGCTAGGGTTAAACCAAACACTTACCTCAACTTTCACGGCCAAATCAATCCACAACAGCCGCTTTCCCTCTCGAATTCGGGTCCAACTCAGTCGAATCTATACAATAATGACTTCATAATATCAATACATGCTAAACAAATCAAACCCAATGTCTAATTATAGATTTCCAAGCTTTCTTTCCAAAAATCCCAAAATCGTACCCGGACCAGTTTGGTCAAAACACGAGGTTCGGACCAAATACATATCACCCCATTCCCCCACGAGCCCGAATATATAATTTATTTTTAAATTCGACCCCCAAACGAGGTCTAAATCAAGAAAAAGTAAAAAGCCCTAGCTCTACCCAATTCCCCCAGTTTCTACCCTAAATTACATGTTTTAGGCTTAGGAATTCAACAATTGTTGATGGAAAATGAAGAAAACGAGTTAAGATTTACTAACCCAAGAAGTTTTGGTGAAAGGGAGCTTAAATGGACGCCTAAAGACCTTGGAGAAGAAGGAGCTCGTATGTTTTTATGAAAATCCCGCAATACACTAATTCTGGAATTAAAATATAACTAGGCAAAAATTGCCGTTCGCGTTCGCGGAAAGGGAGTCGCGTTCGCGAAGGGTTGATTTAACTGACCATCGTGTTCGCTATGGGGAAGGACGCGAATGCGAAGAGAACGCAGGGAAGGAGGGCAGGGAAGTACGCGAACGCGAAGAGAACGCAGTGGACACCTACGCGAACGCAGTGAAGGAAGTTTCAAGGCTACGCGTTCGCGAGTGATGGTATGCGAACGCGAAGAGGAAAATTTAGCCAAGTCCCCCAGGGTTAATTAACGCTATGCGAACGCGAGTGTGCTGATGCGAACGCGAAGGAGGATGAAGCTGAAGCTTCGCGAACGCGTGGGATATATCGCGAATGCGAAGAAGAAAATGAGTTCTGCAACAGCTGAAGCAAACCTGCACTTTTCCTAAGTCAAAAACCATTTTAAAATACCTCCGAAACACTCCAAAGCCCTTGGGGCTCCTAACCAAACACATACACTAACTCAACAACATCCTACGAACTTAATCGTGTGATCAAATCGCCAAATTAACATAAAAAATAATGAATCAAACCTCAAAATCAATAGCTTTTTCTTCAAACTTCATAAACTTTCAAATTTAGAGTTTTAAGTCCGAAACACGTCAAACGATGTCTGATTTCAACCAAACTTCACAAAAATATCTTAAACCATATATAAGACCTGTATCGGGCGCCGTAACCAAAATACGGGCCCGATACCAACATGTTCTAATCAATTTTCATTTCAATTTTCCTTAATAATTTCAGAAAAATAATTTTACTCAAAAATTCATTTCTCGGGCTTGGAACCTCGGAATTCGATTCCGGGCATACGCCCGAGTCCCATATTTTTCTACAGACCCTCCGGGACCACCAAATCATGAGTCCAAGTCCGTTTACCCAAAATATTGACCAAAGTCAAACTTATTCATTTTAATACCAAATTTTAGTATTTTTCACAGAATTTCACATTTAGGCTTTCTGGCTATGCGCCCGAACTGCGCACACAGATCGAGGCGACTTAAAATGAGGTTTTCAAAGCCTCAGAAGTACAGAATAAATATGAAACAACAGAAATGACACGGCATCATCCTTCGTGCATTACCTCACATAATCATGGCACGACATCCCCCTTCGTGCATTATTCCTCACAATATCGGCACGGCATCACCCTTCGTGCATTAACACTCATAATATCGGCACGGCATCACCCGTCGTGCATTACACTCGCTCACAATATCATGCACGACATCACCCTTCGTGTTTTACACTCTTCCTCAAATACGTCTCGACAAGGGAATGAAAAATATGAATAATAACATCCCGACAAGGGAATAAACAATACCAACAATACCATCCCGACAAGGGATTCAGCTATAACCAATCTCGTTTTCAACAATTGCTTTAAAATGAAACTCAACTTGAGCCAATACTCAACAATAGTCAATTACCAAGAAACTTTCATAAGCTTTGTTCAACATTAATAATCATCAATTTGAGCATGATCAATACATAATAAAGTCACAACAATCATAATATAAGACTCACGGGCATGCTTGACACCAACGTATAGATACTCATCACCACACCTATATGTCATACTCATACTAACACACGGCAAATAAGACCACAACTCCTATTCCCTCAAGCTAAGATTAGGCCAAAAACTTACCTAGATTTTTCGGACAAGATTAAGCCTCAATTACCACTTTACCTCTCGGTTCCACTTCCAATTTATCTGTATCTAGTCATAATTTACTTAATAACATCAATAAATGCTAAATAAACATATTCTAATGCATGAAAATAGATTTCCCCAAAAAGTCAAAAATCGATCCCTGGCCTACTTGGTCAAAACCCCAAGTTCGAACCAAAACTCGATCACCCATTCACTCACGAACTCAAATATACAAATAATTTTGAAACCGGACCTCAAATCGAGGTCCAAATCCCCAAAATTTGAAAATCCTAACTTCTATCCAAAATACACAATTTTCCATGAAAAAACTTAGATTTTGAAGTGAAATCATGTAAAAAGATGTTATATGTTGAAGAAAATAAATTAGAAATCGTTTACCTATATTTAGGGAAGAACTTGCTCTTGAAAAATCAACCTTAGTAGTTTAGGTTTTGAAAAAGTTGTAAAATGAAGAAGAATCTCGTCAAAATACCACTTAACAGGTCGCAAATGTCACAATTGCGACTAGGGATTCGCAATTGCGAACCCTGGGAATTTATGCTATCTTCGCAATTGCGAAGAAATTGTCGCATTTGCGACTTTAGAGAATTTATGAGAACTTCACATTTGCGAAGAAATGAGAGCAATGCTGGTCAGGGCATATTTCGCAATTTCAATCAGCCCCTCGCGATTACCATACCGACAGACTTCGGAATTGCGATACCTGATGTCGTAATTGCAAGATCAGAGGTCAATACTAGAACTGAAACCTAAAATAATTTTTCCTAAGTCCAAATTCATTCCGTCGCCTATCCAAAAGTCATCCGAGCCCTCGGGGCTCCAAACCAAACATGCATGCAAGTCTAAAATATCATACAGACTTGCTCGTGCAATCAAATAATCAAAATAACATCAACAACTACGAATTTAGCACCAAAATTCATAAAATCCACAAGAACATTAAAATTTCCATTTTCTTAACTAAAGGTCCGATTTATACCAAATCAACTCCGATTCTTACCAAATTTTACAAGTTCGACTTATTTATTATTTTAAACCTGTACCGGGCTCCGAAACCAACATACAGGCCAGATACCATCAAGAACACGCATCATTTTATTTCAAAAATCCTTTATACTTTCCAACAAATAATTTTGTTCAAAAATTCTTTTCTCGGGCTAGGGTCCTCGGAATTCGATTCCAGGCATACGCCCAAGTCTCTTATTTTACTACGGACCCTACGGGACCGTCAAATCACGGGTCCGAATCCGTTTACCAAGAATGTTGACCAAAGTCAACTTTAATCAATTTGAAATGCCAAATTCATTACTTTTCTTAAATTTCACAAAAAAACTTTTTAGAAACGCGCTCGGACTGCGTACACAAATCGAGGTGAGACAAAAAGTGGGTTTTAAGACCTCGAAACACAATTTTGACTTCTAAAACAAGGGATGGCCTTTCGGGTCATCACATTAACGTTGAAGCTAAAACTTCATGCTAATGCGTGCTAAAGTTATTTATCCTGCAGTCTACAGTTTTGTCATGACTGCTGAAGTTATTTAGTTCATTTGCTAAAACTTTAGTTTAAACATGCTGAAGTTATTTAGTTCATTTGCGAAAACTTCAGCTAAACATGATTAAGTTTTTGTCTTGCAGTATATAATTTTCTAATGAGTTTTGCTAATGCATGCTGAAGTTATTTAGTTCATTTGCTAAAACTTCAGTTTAAATATGCTGAAATTATTTAGTTCATTTGCGAAAACTTCAAACTAAACATGCTTAAGTTTTTTATTGTAGTATGTAATTTTCTAATGAGTTTTTGCTAATGCATGCTGAAGTTATTTAGTTAATTTGCTAAAACTTCATACTAATCATGCTTAAGTTATTTAGTTCATTATGCTTAAGTTATTTAATTTATTTGCTAAAACTTCAGACTGCACATGCTTAAGTTATTTAGTTCATTTGCTAAAACTTCAGATTAAACATGCTTATGTTATTTAGTTCATTTGTTAAAACTTCAGACTAAACATGCTTAAGTTATTTAGTCCATTTGCTAAAATTTCATGCCAAAACATGCTGAAGTTTTGTCCTGCAGTCTACAGTTTTTTCAGTAGTCCTGAATGGAAAAATTGTCTTTTAGAATGCTTTTAACAAAAAATTGGGTACAGATGCAAACAAAAAAATAAAACGGATATAATTTAAAAGGGGGCGAACAAATAGGGCGCCCCATGCAATTTTTACCTTTATTCTAGCTTACACATGTTCTCTGTAAAGCAATGCATTCTCTCATCGGCCCAAATTGGTCCATGAATAAACTGTTTTAAGCCCAACTCTGCCCAAATATGGACTTTAGGTGAGTTATACTTTAATTTGATGCCATAATTTTGTATGAGATTTTCATTCTTATACACTATTGAAAACTTTATTACCGTAAATATTCATATTTAGTAAATTACCCTACCTTCACAAGTTTTGTTTACAAAATATATACATTACACCTTAAAAGTATCCAAATCCATTATTATAACTTCAATTAAGGGATTTAGTTACACCGTTTACCTTTTTTGTCTCGTCTTTCCCCTCTTCTCTCCAAACAGAGTTTAAGTGTGATAGAAATTGCCAAATGTGACACAAAATTGTCATATGCAACACATTAGGCACACCTTCAGGAAAAGCAAAAGCTAGCTCCATTACTAACAACTCTACAAATAAAAAGTGGCTCTTCCTCCCTAAATATTTTTTGATATTCTCTATGAGCAGATTAGCAAAATTGAACAATCACTGATCTGTTCCTACGATACTTTTAGACTCTAGTCTTTCAACATCTTCAACTATTAAACGATCTGTTCCTAAGCATTTCTTTCTTCAGTTTATACCAGAATAATAAAACCAATAAAAAGACGTAATTTAGGTTTTCAATAGATCTAGTCTAAAATCAACAAATTTACTAGAACTTACTGATATGTACTTGTACTTTGTAGCCCAGTACAGTTAGTGTATGAAATTCAATGCACTAAGTATGCACATTGTCACACCTCCTTTTTCCTACACCCCGGAAGAGTATAAAGAAGTTTTTTCAATTTAAGTGACAATCGAAACGGGATTTATTATTAAAAGATTCAGAGTCGCCACTTGGGAGATTTATGGTGTCCCAAGTCACCGGAAGTTATTCCGAATCGAGGAAAATATTGACTCTATTTAACAGTTCGCGAACCAGAAATCCGAGTAAGGAATTCTGTCAACCCGGGAGAAGGTGTTAGGCATTCTCGAGTTCCATGGTTCTAGCACGGTCGCTCAACTGTTATATTCGGCTTAATTATCTGATTTTAATACAATTTGAACCTATGTGCAATTTTACTTTTTAACCGTTTTTTATTTAATTTTAGAGAGGAATTGCAACGTTATTAAAACACGTCTCGAACCACGTTACATAAATGCACCCGAGGCTTTTGACATATTTTAACTTCATTGAGATTTAGATTTGGGTCACATAAATGTCCACCCTAATTGAGGAAGGTAATATTATGAAATAACGCACCTAAAGAAACTAGCGCGTTGTTAACTTTGCAAGGGTCATGGAAATTAGCTAAATGGCACACCTCGAATTCTAAGTATTTTAAAAAATAATTAAAGAGTGCCACACAATTTGTGATTTTTGTTCGGCACGGCACACCTCGATTTATTCCGGAGATTGTACTCAACCAAAGCATTCGACGGATATTCAGGATTATTCCTTTCCTAAATTTGAGGTTATTAGACGTCAAGGAATTATGAAAATTAATTGGGTTCAAACGTGAGTTCCACTAAATGGATACAAGATTTGAGTGCATTTTCCTTGGAATCAATGATCTTATTACATGTTAATAAACCACCTATAGCAAATTGGAAGAAAAATCTGCTTTATCCAACTTAAGAAAACAAAACAGTGATTACTTCTTTAAATTTGACAAAGGCTATTTCCAAATCTTAGCACAGAACCATGGGATCAAATGGACTCAATAACTGGAATAGCAATTCCAAATACATATGACCAGACAAAATCAGACAAGAAACCAACATTTTGCAACTAATTAATAAGCTCAACAGTAAATTCACAAATCTATTCACTAGCAATATTGATCTAAGCCGAAACACATCGCTAAAGAAAATAGCACGGAACATCAAAATTGTACAAAAACACCAATTCAAAAATAATTAAATTAAGACAAGAAATGAACCTCAAAATGGATCTCCAACTGAAATGGAACGAGCCATTGATGACCAGAACAATGGTCGGAAGCCTCGACGGAACTACAACCTATATCCTGAAGCCCGCCGGAGACGTGACAACATTCAACGAAGGACCTCGCATCGACAACCAAAATCAGCAGACTTCCAAACCTCAAACAAACACCATGATTTTCTAATCCAAAACCGAAATCAAATGAAGAAAAGACATAAGCTCTTTTATATATGTACACACATATTTTTTTTCGTTTCTTTTTATGTTTTTTTTGTTTCGTTCTTCTTTATCTCTTGTATTTGTGTGTGTGTAAGCGTTACTGAGCAGTGACAGACGAAGAAGAAAAGCAACGATGGGTGTTGCGACTGATTTTTGTTCTCTTGTCTTAAAGCTCTGTTGTTGTGTAGGAGAAGAGACTCATGGGGATTCAGGGGTCGTGTGTCCTGTTCTGCGGCTGAAGGTTCTTGGTTTGGTTGAGGGATCAAGTTACAGGGGATGGGGGGATGGGGTTCGTTGGAGAAGACGATCCAGGGGGGGCGTTACTATTCAGTGGCGCAGCCTTTTTGTTTTTCGGGCCCTCTCTCCTTTTTAGGTCTTATTAGGAACAAAGCTCGGGTCGACCCGGTTTGGGCTGGGTAAGGAGAAAATTTTGGGCTTTTAAAGTGTTTGGCCCAATTCAAATTAAAACCAGCTTTTTTCCAATTTCCTTTTCTTTTTTGTTATTTTTTTCTTTCTTTAATTAATTAAAAACCTAAACTAAATTTCTAAATTAATTCAAATTGTAAAATTAAGCTAATTATTTAACTATAAAATTTATAAAAAGGTTGATCCTAAATTATAAGAGAAAAATTAACAATCCAAAATTTAAAAGCTAAGAATGTAAGAATGCGTGATTTTTATTAATTTTTATTTTTAATAAAGCAATTAATTAATTATCTAATCCTAAAATGTGAACACAAACTCTAAATGCAATGCATGGTATTTTTTTATTTTTAATGGAAATTAAATATGCACAAAATATGCCAAGAAATGCAAATAATTAGCAAAAATCCTATAATATTGCAAAAATTGAGAAAAATTATTTTCTGATATTTTATGGGAGTAATTCATATAAGACAAAAATTATGTGCTCACAGCTGCCCCTCTTTGCTTGGAAACAGGAAGAGTTTTCGTGCAAAGACAAAGTGAGCGGATACGAGCGATTTTTGCCCGTTTGAATACTTTGTGGGAAGCATTTTTTGAAAGATTTGACCGCACCCTGCTTCTGAGGTTGCCTATATATCCTTGGCTAAAAAGGAATCAGGTCAGTATAGTTCAGGAATGTCTGGTAGCTGGGACTACCATGAAGCTGTGATTTCACTGTTGCTACTGCTGCTGCTACTGCTTACTGAACCCCCTTATTACACCATGTCACAATAAAAAAAGCTAGACTAAGCTATGATCTATGAATTACAAAAGTCCTATCTATGTCTTCAAACTTGATCTTGTAGTTCTTGTTGATTTGTATTCTCCCGGCGACATCCTTTTGCTACTGCCTTGAATTGTGATCTGAGATATTTTGCCCTTTCTCCAGGTGGTTGCCTGACTGCTGACTACACTTTGATATGTTTTCCTTTCTCTGGGTGATGCTTGACCGCTGAACTTGAATGTATTCTCTGCTCTCCAAGCGGGTTCCTGATTGTTTATTGAACGGTATTCCTCTGTTCTTCAGACGGGCTCCTGACTTCAACAAAATAGAAAAACAAAAAATATTTTCTGCCACAGTTTGGTGGCTGGGTGCGCATGTGGTTGTAAACTAAATCATGTTGCCAAATATCAGTAAAAACTTGAAAGATAAAATTTGAATTGTACTCTCTTGCTCTCCAGGCGGGCTCCTGATTATTTTATTGAACAGTATTCCTCTATTCTCCAGGCGGGCTCCTGACTGCTAAAACTTGAAATGTGTTCCTCTGTTCTCCAGGCGGGCTCCTGACTGCTAAAACTTGAAATGTGTTCCTCTATTTTCCAGGCGGGCTCCTGAATGCTAAAACTTGAAATGTATTCCTCTGTTCTCCAGGCGGGCTCCTAACTGCTAAAACTTGAATGTATTCCTCTATTCTCTAGGTGGGCTCCTAACTGCTAAAACTTGAAATGTATTCCTCTGTTCTTCAGGCGGGCTCCTTACTACTAAAACTTGAAATGTATTCCTCTGTTCTTCAGGCGGGCTCCTGACTTCAGCAAAACAGATACAATAAAGAAAAAAATCTCTTGCCCCCGTTTGGTGGTTGGGCATCATACTACCAGATATTAATAAGAATTTAAAAACTAAAACTTGAATTGTAATACCTCTGTTTTTCAGGCGGACTCCTGACTATTAAAACTTGAATGTATACCTTTATTTTCCAGGCGGGCTCCTGATTTCTAAAACTTGAAATGTATACCTCTGTTCTTCAGGCAGGTTCATGACATCTAAAACATGAAATGTATTCCTCTGTTCTCCAGGCGGGCTCCTGACTGCTAAAACTTGAAATGTATTCCTCTGTTCTCCAGGCGGGCTCCTGACTGCTAAAACTTGAAATGTATTCCTCTGTTCTCCAGGCGGGCTCCTGACTGCTAAACTTGAAATGTATTCCTATGTTCTTTAGGCGGGCTCCTGACTGCTCAAACTTGAAATGTATTTCCTCTGTTCTCCAGGCGAGCTCCGAACTTCAACAAAGCAAATAAAACAAAGAAAATCTCTTGCCCCCGTTTGGTGGTTGAGCATCATACTACCAGATATTATTAAGAATTTGAAAACTAAAACTTTACTTGTAATACCTCTGTTCTTCAGGCGGGCTCCTGACTGCTAAAACTTTACTTGTAATACCTCTGTTCTTCAGGCGGGCTCCTGACTGCTAAAAACTTGAAATGTATACCTCTATTCTTCAGGCGGGCTCCTGATTGCTAAAACTTGAATGTATTCCTCTGTTCTTCAGGCGGGCTCCTAACTGCTAAAACTTGAAATGTATACCTCTGTTCTCCAGCGCGGGCTCCTAACTGCTAAAACTTGAAATGTATACCTCTGTTCTCAAGGCGGGCTCCTGACTTCAGCAAAACAGATACAACAAAGAAAATCTCTTGCCCCCGTTTGGTGGCTGGGCATCATACTACCAGATATTAATGAGAATTTGAAAACTAAAACTTGAATTGTAATACCTCTGTTCTTCAAGCGGGCTCCTGACTGCTAAAACTTGAATGTATTCCTCTATTCTCCAGATGGGCTCCTGATTGCTAAAACTTAAAATGTATACCTTTGTTCTCCAAGCGGGCTCCTGACTGCTAAAACTTGAAATGTATACCTCTGTTCTCCAGGCGGGCTCCTGACTGCTAAAACTTGAAATGTATACCTCTGTTCTCCAGGCGGGCTCCTGACTGCTAAAACTTGAAATGTATTCTTTTGTTCTTCAGGCGGGCTCCTGATTGCTAAAAATTGAAATGTGTTCCTCTGTTCTTCAGGGGGGCTCCTAACTTCAACAAAAATAGACAAAACAAAGAAAAATTTCTGCTCCAGTTTGGTAGTTGGGCACATGGGTGAGTGTTAAACTGAATCATTCTACCAACTATTATTAAGAATTTGAAAGCTAGATCCTATTATCTAGGGAGGTCCTAACAACTCCTAACCATTACGAGCCTAAGTTATATCTTCTAAAGGTTTTACTCCCACTACATTTGTTATCTAAAAGGTCTTAAACTAATCCTATTATCCAGGGAGGTCCTGAAAATCAAATCAAGGCTTATTCTAAAGACTGACACTTTTACGACTGAATCATACTACGCTACAATAGAATTTATGCTACATCTTGCTATCTAATGGAAATCTTAAAACGTGGTCCCATTATTCAGGGAGGGGTCCTGAAAACTCCTAATTGAATCTTGTCTTAAACATGCAACTTTGCAATCAACTTACATTCTTCTATGATTTGTTTTAAAATTTATCTAAGCCCTAATTTTCAGGAAGGTCCTGAGAGTTTACGGTCAAACCTGTTTTGGTGTTTAATCTTCCCCTACGGAGAGTTTCTCTGAAACAAACGAAATTTTCTGCCCTTGCTTCAATCAAAGAAAAATCTGGTCACTTTAAAATGGTGGTTAGTTGGTGGCATTCTTGCTGAAGATATCTCCGCTGCTGTGTTTCACTGTGACCTGCTGAACCGCTTGACTTTCTGACTGACTTTCAATCCCCATGACCTCTGATGATCCGAGTGTTCTATACCCAGACTGTTGTTTCACATGTCTGAGCCCTTTTATCTGAAACTTTGCATCTCCCATAAAACTACCCAATCAATCCGCCAATAAAACTTCCGGTGACCCCTTGTATCTTACTTTGCATCATGCCATCTTTGGTACGTTCTAGCCCCACTGTGCTTTGCAATTAGGAAACTGGTAGTGAGCCTTGGCATCCTTTCTTCTTTGTTTTGAACAAGACTGACATTGAAACATCTTAAAGAACAAACCTCAAAAGGAATGAAATGCAATGACCTTGAGAGTTAAGGATAGCGAGAATCCAAAACCGGATGACTTACAAAAAGGAAAGAAAAAGGAAAAAAGACTTATCTTAGTGGAACTGCTGGTACCATTGATCATGACATGCATTTCTGACTAATCGGCCCAATCCGTCCAACCAATCAACTTTCAATTGCCACGCTTTGATGCCCCAGAATTCCATATCTTGATTTCTTCAACCAAACCCTAATAGATACCAGGGTTGTAATTCAGATTCTATGTTCCGTCCGTTTGGATGAGTTAAACCTTGTTATCTTAAAATTTCAATGAAATGCAATTTCCCTTCTTCTTCATTCCTGATAGTTTAATTTTTGTTTTTCTTTTCTTTCTTATAGAGTTCTTTTTATGCTGGTATAATGACATGACATGCATGAGGAATCTTCGGCCAAGTCTTAGAAGCCAATCTAATTCTGAAATAATAATACAAGAAACTGAGTGTGATGATGAAGCACAGATTGATGATGATGAGCAAGTCAAAACCCGATTGGAGCAATTGAGTTTGATTGATGAGAAAGATTGGCAGCAGTGTGTCATGACCAATTATATCAACAAAGAATGGCAAGAGCATATAATAAGAAAGTACGTCCATGAAAGTTCGAAATGGGCCAGCAAGTGTTGAGACGTATTCTTCCACATCAGGCTGAGGCCAAAGTCAAGTTCGCCACAAATTGGCAGGGGGCGTTCATCGTGACGAGAGTGTTTTCCAATGGTGCTTTGTATTTGACAGACATAAAAGGCAAGTGTGTTGAAATGGCCATCAATTCCGATACAGTCAAGAGATATTATGCATGATTTTCTTTGATTTTCTTTGTATTTGTTTGTACTCGGCATGTTTTGGAGATTAGAATGACGAAGGCATTTTGTTCTGTTATCTAAACACTTTATTCTTTGTCACCCCTTTGAGCCTTGATCATAGGCTAAAAACTCGTGTTTTAGTCGTTGTAACAACACTTTAATTGCTGCATTTTACAAATGTTTGAGCTTAAATGATTATGAATTGTACTAAATTCATGATTTATGCCTTGCAGGAAGAGTTTCCAACTTAAATATTAATTCGGGATGAATTTCAGTAATTTGAGGCTTTGAAGTCTGAGTAAAAGCTAAATAAATCAAGTTGGAATCAAGTTGAGTAAAATGCCCATAACTTTTTGCTCAGAACTCCGTTTGGGCTCCATAATATATTGATGGAAACATATTTAAAAGGGTTACAACTTTAATTTTTTGCATTTTACCGAATTCCCACTAGCGCGGGCTTAGCGCGGGATTAGCGCGCCCGCGCTAGTTCAGTGACCCAAAACAGAAAGAAACTCAATTAGCGCTGGCTGTGCGCTGGTTTAGCTCGCCCGCGCTAATCCAGTCCAGGAAATCAATTATTAAGGGGTAAAATTGTCAATATGAAAGGTATCCACTCAACTAACATTAATAAAAGCTCCATTATTGAGTTAGATCAGATTTTGTTCAAGGAGTAGAGATATACTATTCATTCTAGAGAGAAGAATCCATTGAAGACTCTTGGAGCTAAGGAGGAGAAAGAAAAATACTACCTTGAAGCAAGATTTAAAAGAGTTTTCTTCAAACTTTCTTTTAGTTACTTGTTCATATTATGTTTAAGATTATTATTGTTGAGTTTTGTATGAACATGAGTGGCTAAAACATTCATTATTATGGGGTTGTGATTTAGCCATGAATATTGTGGTTTGAAATTAACTAGGTCTTGATTATAATTCATTCGGATATGGTTGTTTCTTTGATTCTATGTTTAATTGCTTAATTGTTTGGCCAGCAGTTAAGTTATATTTACTATCTATGCTATGCTTGAAACAGCCATGTTTAGATTAGAGAAGAATTAAAGAGAGCATGATCTTAACCCTCAAGGGGAGCGAATTTGTGGTTAGGA
>MU754993.1:7571-29289 GCA_026770625.1 Nicotiana glauca | reverse complement strand
ATATCGGCTAATATCATAGGTGCAAGAGTGCTTTTTTCTTGAGTCATTAGAGTACTGACGATCCCGGCTATTTTTATGTCAATGTTTCCATCTTTCCTTGGAAATGTCACCAGCCCCAGAAAAACCACCATAAAAGCGACACGCCTATGCTCCTCCCATTTTTGGTCGTTTCCATTACTACATATCTTGCTTTCCGGGTTATTGAACCCCCGATGTGGCCATATCTATGGTATATGAAGTGTGGGGTGCAAAAGCCATTTGCCAGATCTGTGTTATGAACGTCCTACGTATCTTCAGAGAGTCTAAAAATCTGTGCACAGCTACAATTCTCGGGGCCACTAAATATTTGTCTTTTAAAGGAACCTCATCTTTCCCGATATACCCAGCCATTTCTTCTAATGTTGGAGTAAGCTCGAAGTCTGAGAAATGGAACACGTTGTGTGCCGGGTCCCAACACATCACTAATGCTCTGATAATATCTCCCCGAGGCACAATTTCTAGCAAACCAGTAAGCCCTTTCAAATATTTCTCAACTTCATCTTGCCCTTCGCTTCCTAAATCATTCCACCACAGACGTAACTCCAAAGGGATCTTATTCATGATTGAGAAAGGTTCATTTTGAGTCGTGATCATCCTGCACATTTATTAAGGTGATTTAATCATTTATTTATGACCTAAAAGAAAAATACACTATATATATATATATATATTTTTTTCAATACTAATTTCCAAAAATAAAGCCCAGTTTTACTGATACGGCCTTTCAGCATTTCGAGGAGAAGATTTTAAGGCTGCGTCCGCTAACTGTTGGAAAATGACTCAGAATGTCTGTTCTTACAGAAACAGCCTTCCGGCGTCCTTTTTTGGGGACATTCGGCTTATTTTTTCAACAAGAATGGCGTCACCCAACATATTGGATAAAAATTAATCTTTTGGTATTTTTGGCTATTTTTGCCAAAGGGGTGGTTGGACCCGATGAGGGTTGCCTACGTATCTCACATCTGGTGAGAATCAAACCAGCGTAGTTCGGGCAAATTAATGAACTAATTTAAAACAAGACGCTTTTCATTTTTTATTTTTGGCATTTCAAAAGCAAATAATAAAACTACTTGCAAAAGCAATACTCTTTTTCATTTTTCATTTTTCATGGCAAGACAAACTATTTTTATTTTTTATTTTTTGGAAACAAGACAAAATAACGACCCTTTTTTTTTTTTTTTTCATTTTCAACAAACAAATAAACAACCTATTTTCCCAGCTAAAAGACTCTTTTTCCTTTTTTTTTTCTGCGAACAATTTCCAAAAATAAAGACAAAACATTTCCATTTTTTTAGAGTTTTGACAGCATTTGGGCATCGGTTTTTCCAAAACTAAACTATTAATTCTTTACATTGCTATTTCTCTCTTTTTCTTAATTTCACAAAATTTCCAATGTTCAAAAGCCCGTCAGCATGCGGGCCCGAGACAAATAAATGCAACACGTAAAATGCATCATGATGGTCTGTAATTTTGGGTGCACCTGTCCTAGACGGACCCAACCCCTGTGTTGAGTCCTAAATCAAAATGCACGTGATGCAGATAAGCGTTCCTACTAGGGATCTGGCATGAAGTCAAGTTATTCTATGTTCAAATCCTGGGTATGTGTTCTAGACTGTATACCCAAGCGGACAACTCGAGTCGATGAGGGGGCTACGTACCGGGGACCCGAGGGATCGTCCGGCTTAGTAACTTGTCTGGCCTCTTTCTTATTTCAAGGTATGACACTAACAGAATAGGGAGTCTCAACCAGTAAGCACATCCCCGGAGGTGAGAAGAGAAGGGTTTCGACACAGTTTATATACACAGTTCAAATAATATCAAAGCGGTAAAGCATTTAGCAGGAAAACATGTAGGAAAATCAGATAAAGCAAAACATAACAATTATTCTAAGCTCAAATTCTTAAACCCTGAACTGAAATTCTGGGTCTGTTTCCTTAGAACAGTCGCCAGAGCTGTCACACCTCCTTTTTCACTACACCCGCAAGGGCGTAAAGGAGTTTTTCCAATTAAGGACAATCGTAATGGGATTTAGTTATTAATTATTCAGAGTTGCCACTTGGGAGGTTAATGGTGTCCCAAGTCACCGGTTGAATCCCGAACCGAGGAAATTATGACTCTGTTAACAGTCCGCGAACCAGAAATCCAAGTAAGGAATTCGGTTAACCCGGGAGAAGGTGTTAGGCATTCCTGAGTTCCGTAGTTCTAGCACGGTCGCTTAACTGTTGCATTTGCTTTTATCTGATTTTAATACATGCTAGCTTATGCGCCTTTTATTCGTAAACCGCTTTTATCATTGTTTATTTTAAAAGAATTGCGACTTCGTGAAAACGCGTTTTGAACTACATCGCAATCAATGCACCCGTGGTTGTCAGCATATTTTGACTTCGTCGAGATTTGGATTTGGGTCGCATCAATGCGCACCCGAGTTTAAGGAAGTAATTTAATTAAATCGCGCCTAAAGATTCTAACGAAATATTATTTTGGGGAATGCCGTGAAATTCACTAAACGGCCCTCCCAAATTCTAAGTACATTAATAGCCAATTATTGAGGGCCCCGCAATCTTATGTTTATTGGGCGAGGCTTGTCTCATGTCTTATTTTTAAAAGTCTACCTTAAAGTAAAACTACAATTTTCTCTATTATTTGTTTCTAAAACAGAAGGTCCTAATTGATTAAAATTGTAAAACTCGGCTTTCCAATTCAAGTCCGGGTCCAAATAAGGAAGCCCAATTTATTATTGCGAGGGGTAGTCTCTAATTCCAACCCAAATCAAGGGATTAATTCAAATGAGGCACAGGCCCAAATGCAAGCAATGGGCAGGCCCCGACAAAAGTAGCATGTAAACTATACCAAGTCCAGATCATGGCAATGAAATGCCAAATTTGACTCAAAAGGAACGAAAATAAAATTTGATTCAACAGAATCATGAGCAAACAATCATTGAAATATCTCCGAACAAGTCCAGATGCTATCTATAAAGCATTGCTCACTTAAAGGTCAATTTGATTCTCAGACTACTCGCTTATTTGTGCAGGTGAGGAATGAACTGCCAATGCTAGTTTTAATCCTATATTTACTAAGACGACGTCCAATCACAAGCCCAACCTATACCTTTTAAACAACCGTTACTGGGAGCTCTATCCACTTACACGAGTTCATTCTTCGAACAAATTGAAACATAGCTTATGCCGAATTGACTAAACTCATGTGAACTATTTTTTTAATTAATAACAATTAGTGCTAGACAATTGAAACTCTATCCATTTCTAGGCACATGAATACTTACTGGATAATTCAAACTGATCATATACATTTGACAATTCTTCAGTCCATTACGAATTCTTACAGTTCAAATTAACAGAGCGCTAATCTAACTAACAGTCCAAATTAATTCGAACAGGCTTAACACAACTTTAACTGACTAAGCTAGGCAAAACACACATCCATACTCAAATCAAATTGTAGATCTAAACTATAGCCAATCACAATTAAACAGCCTTACAAATCAGCCAAATTAAGACTAAACAAATGCATACTACAGTCCTGATGATAAACACAAGCAATTACGACTTAAACAGGGCTTCATTTCATTCCAACTGAAGGTTACATCAAAGTGATTCGAATGTATACCTAGATATCGAATGGAAATAGAAGAAGAGAGGTTAGTTTAGGCAGGAGCGAGCAGCAGCAATTTTCAGCAATAGAGAACAATAACAACCCAAAATGAGATTCAAAAATGCAGAAAATATTCAAAACCCAGGCAGAGATTCAACAGATTGACCCACAGTCAGCTTGACTCAGTCCACAATAACTTGATAAACCCCACTAGTGAGCTTTGAAGCTGTTGTAATCAGAAATCCAACTAGAGAGAGAGAGAGTAAATTACCAACCAGAACTCTAATCAACACCCAGATCAGCACTCATTTAATAGAACAGTAATGTATTTTGGTATTTTTGAAGTTTTTGTTTATTTTTGGATTTTTTTTTTCGAAAGCTTCTTCAGATCTCCAACTTCAGAATGGAGAGAGTTTGGGAGCTAATAATGGCTGAAAAGAAGACCCCTCACTAAGGCATAGGAATGCCCTTTTATAGGTAACTAAGGTGAGCATCAGATTTTTTGGATTTCTATTTTTAGTCCCTCCCTTTTTATCCTTTGACCCTTTTATTTCTAACTTATAACCCAAGTAACCATTCTCTAGAAGCTTCTAGGGGTTACACATTATTCTTATGACTATCAAATTCCCACAATGCCCTTGAATCAAATCAAAATTACTGACTAATCTAATCAGCTATAGCCCAACTCCCTATAGATAATCACCTGATCAAAGAACCCTTAACTTGGAAAAATATTAATTCAATCAACTACTAACTATTGGACAATTACTAACCAATACTGATTTAAACACAAGATTAATCGAATACAAACTAGCTATTTCTAATCATAAAGGCTATCAACAATAAACCAATTAACATGCGACATAATCTGAACAATTCAACTTCTAAAACTCAAACCAACTGGAATTAGAATCAAACACATATCCCGGAATTCACACATGCAAATAAGCAGGAAGAAAGAAAGAAGAAGAAAAAAATGAAATAATAAAAAGAGAAAGAAGACTAGGAAACTCACTGGCACACAGAACTCCGGCCAGTTGACATTTTTTCAAAATCAACCAAATTCTAGGGTCGTTTGAGCTCTATATTGGCGATCAAATCCTTAAGAGGAAGGTCCAGGGACCCTCTGAAATCATTTGCATGCACTTTGGTCATTCTAGGGTTTTGGCCGGAAAAATTGAAATGGATATTCGAGCCGTTCCGGCCACATTCGAGCCAAGCGGCTATGGGATTTGTGTAGGGGAGGCCAAGGTTTGGCATAACTTGCATCATGGCCGGAAAATCTTAGATGGGATATTTGACAAGATAGGGCAGGATTTGAAGGAAACTAGTAATGGGTTCATGCTGAGGGTGAAAAGGGGGTTTCATGGTGTTTTTCTGGCGCTCATCGGCGTAAGTGGTGATCGCCGGCGGTAGGGTTCTGACGTGACTGAAGATTAGTATGAGGAGGGTGACCGTTTGTCTCTAAGGCATTGAAGGTTTTCAGACAATTATATGGAAACAATGAGATATAAAGTGGGCCGTTGGATGAAGGGTAATCGATGGCTGGGATTTAACGACGCCAAACGGCGTCGTTTTGATTAGTCGGGGGGCTGGCCGGGTTTGGGTGAAAGTGGGCCTGGACTGGGTGCTATTTGTTTGGGCTGATGCATAGTTAATTGAGAACGGCCCAATTCCAGGTCTTCATTGAGATAGCCCTCTTCTATTTATTCCCTTTCTTTTATTTTGGTTAATTTCTTCTTTTAATTATATTTATCTCTTTATTGATTTTTCCAATTAATTCCTCCTTATTTTTGTGACTAATTATCTGATTTATAAAGATTGCAAAATTAAAATAAAAATAAAACTAAACTAATTAATGCCTAAAATTACTTTAGAAACTAATTTGCGACAATTTCACAATTAAAACACAAAATAAACTATTTTTGTTATTTTTTTTATATTTTGTTCTAAAACAACTTATCCCCTAATTAATCCTAAAAATGTGAAATTAAATCCTACATGCAAATGCCAAATGTATTTTTGTATTCTTCATATGAACTAAAATGCATAAATAAAAATGCAAACAATTAACACAAGATTCACAAAAATTGTAAAAATAAGGAAAAATCTTTTTTTGTTTGAATTTTGCGGGAATAATTCATATATAGGGCAAAAATTACGTGCTCACAATAATCAAAACATGGCACGGAATGACCCTTCGTGCATTATCACTCTTCCTCACCCAAACAGAAATTACAACCAAACTGGGTGAGGGGATAAACAAATAATAAGAAATGTCCCGGCAAGGGAATTACACAATTAACGGCTAAATCCCGACAAGGGAGAATAATCAATATACTCACACCATCCCGGCAAGGGATTAAGCATAATACCTTCTATTTCTTTCATTTCTTACACAATAGTGTTTTTATTGTTCGAGCCAGCGCTCCAAAGAATTTAAAACCCACAATCAGTCCTCATACTCTTCACATTTCATAGGATTCATCAATTAACATGATAGAATCATAACAATATCGGAATAATTACAAACAAGGACCCATGGTCATGCTTGACAACGGTGTATAGATACTCGTCACCATGCCTATACACCGTACTTAACATTTAGCAATTAGCAAACAACACCCTAATCATATTCCCTCAAGCCAAAGTTAGATCAAACACTTACCTCAAATGCTCCAAAAATCCACTCAAGCCTCTAGTATAGCTTTAATCCTCGAATTCACCACAAAACCGCTCGAATCTCGTCACAAATTACTTGATGTATCAACAAATGCTAATTGAATCAACTTGAATGCATGAAAATGAATTTCCCAAAGTTTTACTCAAAAATTCCCAAAATGCCCCCGGGCCCACGTAGTCAAAACCTGAGGTTCGAACCAAAACCTAATTACCCATTCCCCCACGAGTTCATATCTATAATTTGTTTTGAAAGCGGACCTCAAATTGAGGTCCAAATCTCCAATTTTAAGAAAACCTAGGTTTTACCCAAAATCCCCATTTTCACCCATGGAAATCTATTATTTTAAGATGAAAACATGTTTAATGATGATAAGGATTGAAGAAGTTGAGTAAAAATTAACTTACAAATGATTTGGAGAAGATAGGTTTCTTTGAAAATCGCCTATGGAGTATTTGAGTTGAAAGAATGAAGAAATGGTGTGAAAAATTCGTCTAAGTATGAAAAATGCAGGCCTCAGTTATGGGAATTGCGAAGCTGGGTTCGCAATTGCGAACCCTGCAGTCTTGGGAAATGCAACATCTGGGTTCGCATTTGTGAACTCAGGTCTGGATGCCTACTTTCGCATTTGCGAAAGATTGATCGCATTTGCGATCACGGCCCTCTCGCATTTGCGAGCAAGAGCGTCGCATTTGCGATTGCAACCCATTTTCCCGCTCTTCGCAATTGCGAAGTAATGCTTGCATTTGCGAGCACGCAATTGCGGAACTCCCCTTCGCATTTACGAAAACCACAGAAGCCAACATCCCACATTTTACAAAAATGAGAAATGGAATCCGATGTCTATCCAAAACTCTCCGGAGCCCTCGGGGCTCCAAACCAATTATGCACACAACCTCAAAAATATCCTACGGACTTATCCGTGCGATCAAGTCGCCAAAATAACATCATGTAAATAGAATCAAGTCTCAAAACACATGATTTTCTTCTAAACTTCATAAACTTTCAAATTTGGAACTTATAGTCCGAAACACGTCAAACGACGTCCGATTTCAACCAAACTTACAGAAAGCGCTTAAATCACATATAAACCTTGTACCGGGCGTTGGAACCAAAATACGAGCCCGATACCACAGTCTGTTAATAAATTTTTCATTTCCTTTTTCCTTAATAATTTCAGAAAAACAATTTCACAGAAAAATTCTTTTCCTCGGGTTCTAGACCTTGGGATTTCGACTCCGGGCACATGCCCGAGTCCCATATTTTTCTACGGACCCTCCGGGACCGTCAAATCATGGGTCCGGGTCCGTTTACCAAAAATGTTGACCGAAGTCAACTTTAATTATTTTAAAGCCACATTTTAAAAAATTTCACATAATTTAACATATAATCTTTCCGACTACGCTCCCGGACTGTGCACGCAAATTGAGGTAACTAAAGGTGAGGTTTTCAAGGCCTCAGAAGCACGGAAAAAGAGAGAAATCTGGTGATGACCCTTTGGGTCGTCACATATATATGATCTGAATCTCGAGAGCCATCGTGCTCACATAACACCATCGCTACACAGAACCTTAACACATATGAAATTTAATCAAGTTGTTTCACAACTCACACAACATCATATAGTATTACATGAAATAGCCGACGACAAAATAACATCCAACGACCCAATACTCCTTCATAAGGAGTGCTATATTGAAATGAACACATCCAGCCTAATATAAAACCCACATTCATTTTTAGGTCTACCCACGGACCTCAAGCCAATTCTGATCGCGTCGTACTAAGCTAATAACCTTTCAAGAATCTACAATAACCCTTTTTTCTCATGACACACAAGAACAACCGTCAAATTTGGAACAAACTTCCATAGTCCACAACCAAATGAACTGAGCGCCCTCCAGACATAAATTCTCAAATTAGCGATGTTACCACAATCTTCATACTTGGTTTCAATCTTCAATCAATCAAGTGACTACATGTCACAGTTATACAATCTTCTCGTGGGACACACTCCCACGACCTTCCGCACCAGGTAACATGTCTGCAGAGCCATACCATAGGCCGGACTAATGTTGTAAAGCAAATCAAAATTCCAATATCGATACTTAAACCCTCTTACATATGACACCGATCTCAGGTGACACTAAAGACAATACAAACTTACTCTAACCATCTGAATCATTTTTTCCCCGCTCTTCCAAGCTGGTGACATTCTTGTCGGCACCAATCTACAACATTGATCCTCAACTTCCAAATGCCATGCTACTCGATACACTTAATCATGCCAATGTGCGAGAGTACAAGAATTTTATCATAACTTCTGAACCACTAATAGGGTAAACACTTATCATACAGAAACCTTTTACTTAACAAGTTTCAAGTGGACAATTTTAATACGTGACTGAATTCTCATATATGCAGAAAATACCAAACTCAAGCTGTGATGTAAACCACCATAATTCTTCTAGGATCCATCTACACATAACAGGCCATTACACTCGAATGCCTTCACATAAAGTCAATTACGGCGGTCGTCAAGCCTCACATACACCGTCACCGAACACATGTATAACTTATCACGCTGAAGGAATTGATCATTGCCATCATTGTGCCAATTCAACCATTGCTAACTGGTTCGACTTCTTCTAATTTACTCTAGTCTTGACTTAGGAATAATAATATCCCCATTTCAAACATCACGAACCCAATACCGCACTTGTCCCGAGTTACCTTATTTCACCAGACCTCGCTATCCCAAATCCCACGAACCATCATACCCTCCTTAGGTGCATATTCGCATCTTCAACTAGTACACTCATTCTAATAATTCCTATATAAGTCTAAAGTTATTTTCTCCCATTCTTCCAATGCTACACGTAGATCGAAGATAACATAAAACACTCGAAGCCCCATTTATAATCTGATGGAAAAGCTCAATATTTAACCATATTATGGACTCGAAATCTTTATGCACCACACTTTAAATTTCTAATCCACTAGGACCATTGTTTAGAGTCATCCACTTTGACTTGGTCCCAAAAATAATCAAACTCTAAGGCTCCTCTAGCACATGAACACCCTCTCAAAGAAGAACCCGACTGAATCACTTTCCTTGTAATTCAAATATACATGAAACATAAACTCTGAGTCTTCCCAAAGTCTGAACACAAGTTGATAAGGCGAACTATAGCACATTTTCCCCAATTTCTTTGCTCAAATCACTAATGACGTTTTCTTTCCTCAGTCGTAATAACCCACCAATATCCCATTAACCAGAAACCTTACAAGTAACCATACAATCCAATCATAGGCGGTGGGGATCTCCCACTTAGCTTGAAGCTACCATTGCATAACTCTGGAATCCACCGAGATTCCTTATACCCATTGACATGGTCTTGCACAATCAACCCGCCAAATTCCTCGAAATACTTCTGTTAACATTTCACGAACACTCTAAATCATTAGCCATATTTACATATTCGATATCCTACCGGATAGCCAATAGAATTGTTCGTAAAAGCTTTGTCAAAACCATGCGACCGCTAACCTACTCACAGAAGATAACCCACCTGTGGAAATTATATGACGGCATCTTCCAACATCGCTGTATTGGGTACAATTGCTACAAAATCAGTAACCATCCTGAGCCCGTGCTCATTCACCAGCTGTACAAGTCCGTTCACTCCCCATGGACATCAACTAAAGGTACGACAATACATTCCAATCCAAAGTCATGTTTCACACCTCTTCATATCAAGCAAATCCCTTTCCGTCGTATCCAACCTTTAATAGCCAATATTCCAAATTAAACCAGTAGACCTAGTCACTATCCACCTCGTCACCTCGTGCATACGTAGCCCCCACAAATAGAAGCATATATTGAATTATTTCACCTATGGGATAAATTCCATCTTACAAGGTTAGAAAGGAGACCTACCTTGCTCCGAAATTTCATAATCGGCTCCCAAGCCCTTACAACAATTCAAACTGATGCCCAATGCTAAAAAAACTAGTCAATAGATGATCAAATCCATAAATATATACTCTAATACTCATTATAATCCTATTTACCTCAATTTCCAACTCCGTTCGAAAAGTCGATAAAATCACCCTCGAGCCCACGTGCCCGGATTTCAAAATTTTTAAAAAATAAACTTTGCCCATAACCCCAAGAACACAAATATATAATTTATTCCAATTCCATGCTCAAATTCGTTGTTAAAATCCAAAAATACCAATTTCAAGGTTTTCCTTCAAAATTCCAAATTTTCTATAATTTTTCATATCTAAATCTATATATAAACTTTGTATTTAACTCAAAACTAGTAGAAAAACTTACCTCTTGATGATGATGGATCCCCTCTCAAAATGCTCTCAAAAATCGCCTAAGACCAAGTGGGAAATGGGTTATGTCCGATTGGATCGTTACAATGTGTTTGAACGGTTGCGTATTTTATACCGGCCATTAAATGTCCATTTTCACTCTGTGCCTCTTTTCTTTCATTTTCACTCTATTTTTCTTTTCTCTTTTTTTTTTCATCCCGGCCTTGTTAGTTTTTTTGGTTTGTTTTTCACTCAATTTGTTTATGGTTTGATCAAATTCGATGGGGATTGCCTACGTATCAAGACACTGCATGAATCAGATCATTACGTAGTTCAGGAAATAAATGTCTCCTAAACATGAAAAAATAATTTGGATTTTGGATTTTTATCATTATTATTGTTTGTTTATTTTCGAAAGAAAGACTTCTAAAAAATATTTTCTTTTGTTTTGAACTTTGGGAAAGTAAAAAGAAAATATTTTTGTTTGAATTTCTATTCTTTTTCTTTTTTTATAAAGAAGAAATAAAATATTTTTGGACTTTGAAAGTTGTCTATGAATTTTTGAAAGATAGACTTTTAAGAAAATATTTCAGATTTCTGAGTAATTTTTTAATTTACAAAAGTAGTTATGAAAAAAGCGAAAATATATTTGAACTTTAACTTTTATGATATTTACGAAAGAAATACTTATAAAGAAGAAAAAAAATATTTTTGGATTTTTGTTTTTGATTTTGATTTTGATTTTTTTTATATAAAATTTTTGGGAAAAATACTTCAAAATAAAGGAAAATCGTATTTTGGATTTTGATTTTTTAAAATCCTTTTTGTTAATTTTATAAGGAAAGACTTCTAAAAACAGGATTAAAGGAAAATACTTTTGAATTTTTAAAAATTGAGGGCCAGAGCCGATGAGGTTTGCCTACGTATCTCACATCTGGTGAAAATCAAACCCAGCGTAGTTCGGCAATTTTTGGCGTAACTGGGAAAATATGGCACCCGAGATTTTTGGATCATTTTGAAATGACTTTTTCTTTTCTTTTATTTTTCAAATTTGGCAGACGTTCAGGATTTTTCAAATACCTGGGTTTTTCAAAACCAAAAATTTTTTCTCTCTCCTACCTCACTCTTGTTTTTTTTTTTTAATTTTCTTTCCCTATTCTAGAAACCGATTAACATGCAAGTTGAAACAAATATATGCACAAGTAGCGTGTAAAATGCATTATGATAGTCTTTTATAGTGGGCACACCTGTCCTAGATGGGCCCAACCCCTGTTTTGATTTCCCAAAGTCAAATGCACGGGATGCTAACAAACTTTCTACTAGGTATTCGGCATTGAGGCTATGTTATTCTAGGTTTAAAATCCTGGGGGAATTATTTTAGAACTGGCTTACACAAGCGGACAGCTCGAGCCGAGGAGAGTGCAACGTATCGGGAACCAAAAGGCCATCTAACTTTGTAACTTATCTGATTCTCGTTCTAAATTAGGGATATGACACTCTAACAGAAAAGAAGCCATGCCAGCGTGCGCTTCCCAGAAGATTTAAAAGACTTAGAGAGAAGAAGGGTTTCGTAAAAGTTTATATACAATTCACAGAATATCAAAGCAGTAAATGATCGGCAATTAACACATTAGGCCCAAATATGTAATATAAGACAATCATAAGAAAGCCCAGCAAAATAATTATTCTAAGCTCGAATTCAAAACCCTAAACCAGAGATTATGGATTCGAGTCCCCAGCAGAGTCGCCGAGCTATCACACCTTCTTTTTCCGAGGAATAGGGAGTTTTTTTTTAATTAAAGTGATATTATTCAAAATGAGATTATTTATTTAGTTCAGAGTCGCAACTTGGGATAATTATTATGATGTCCCAAGTCACCGAATTATTTTAAAATCCCAAATCGAGGAAATTGACTCTATTTTTGGTCCGCGAACACAGAAGACCGAGTAAAAAATTATGTTAATCCAGGAGAAGGTTTGAAGCACTCCCGAGTTCCGTGGTTTTAGCACGATAGCTCAACTATTAACAATTAGCCTAATTTATTAAATGATTAAAAAACTATCGTGCATTTTATCTTTTACCACTTTTAATTAAATATTTGACCACTTTATAGTATTTATGAAATTATTTCTTGAACAAGTTACGATATCGTCCACTTCTCGTTCTGGTACACATTGCAAGTCTCGTCACGTGAAACGCATCCATGATTTACAACATATTTATTTTAATATTATTTGACGTTATGGCCAAGTCGCGTCAAACACACACTTGAGATGGGATTTACATATCGTGACCATACCACATGTAATGACCCGATCGGTCGTTTTGAGCTCCAGCACGTCGTTCAGCAGTCTGAGGCCATGAGCAACTTCATTTCAGGTAAATCGACTTGTGCGTATGGTCGGAATTGAAATTCGGGAAGATCGGAGTTAGATTTAAATGAAAACTCTCATTTCAGAAGCCTTAAGTTGGAGAAAATGGCTAAGATTGGAATTTTGAGTAAACATCCTCGTAATCAAGATCCGAAGGTTCCAGCAGGGTTGTATGATGATTTCAGACTTGGTCGTAGCCCGGATCGTGTTTTGGATAACCCGGGAGTATTTTGGCGCCTATTGTGGAAGTTAGCATTTTAGAAGAAATTTCATAAGTTTGGTTTGAAGTGAATTTCAGTGTTATCGATGTCCGTTTGGAATTCTGAGACTGGGAGTAGCTCCGTATGGTGATTCTGGAGTTGGGAGCGCGATCGGAAGTGAATTCGGAGGTCCGTAGGTCATTTTGAAGCCATTTGGCTAAAGATAGAAATTTGAAGGTTTTTGATAAGTTTGACTGGAAGTGGACTTTTTGATATCGGCATCGGAATACGATTTCGAAAGCTGGAATAGGTCCGCAATGTCAAATATGACTTGTGTGCAAAATTTGAGGTCAATCGAACGTGATTTGATAGGTTTAAACGTCGGAAGTAGAAGTTTGAAATTTTGAAGTTCATAAAGTTTGAATCGGGGTGTAATTCATGGTTTTAGCGTTGTTTGACACGATTTGAGGCCTCGAGCAGGTCTGTAATGTGTTTTGAGATTGGTCGGTAGGTTTGGCTGAGGTTCCGGGGGCCTCGGGTGGATTTCAGATGGTTAACGGATCAAATTTGGAAGTTGAAGAATGGCCGAAGGGTCTGGTTGCCGGTATTTCTGCTTCTGCGGAACTGGAACCACACAAGCGGCCCTGCAGAAGCAAGGAAGGGACCGCAGAAGTGGTTGGGAGTGAACGGAGCAAGGACCTTATATGCGGTTAGGAATCCGCAGAAGCGGAGACGTAGAAACGGCCAGGAAGACCGCAGATGCGGATTTTGGTGAGTAAAGATGGGACCGCAGATACGGTCAGAGAGCCGCAGATGCAGGACCACACCTGTGGAAAAGGAAGCACAGAAGCGGAAGTTGAGTGGCTTGGGAAGGAGCCACAGAAGCGGTGTTTTAACTGCATAAGCGGAACCGCATATGCGGAAATAGCTGGGGCAGAATGGATGTTTAAAAATCGTGATTTGAGTTCATTTCTCTCATTTTTCATGGCTTGGGCGATTTTTTGTAGAGATTCAAAGAGGTATTTCGTCATCTATGTTAAGGTAAGATACTCCTACTCATTTCCAAGCTAAATACAAGAGTATCATGGAATTAGACATAAACATTGTGGGAAAGTTAGGATTTTTGGAAGAAAACCAGGAAACTTGATAAATTGAATTTTACCACGATTTTGAGTATGGAAGTAAGAGAAAATCATATATTTGAGTTCGTGAGTTCATGGGTAAACTTTATCTTCTAGAAATTTCGGATTTCCGGGCATGTAGGCCCAAGGACATTTTGGGTTAGGAATCGTTACAAATTGGGTTGTAAAGTTTAATTGAGCATATATTAATGGATTTGTATAATCATTGGCTAGTTTTGGAGCATTGTGCGCTGGTGCAAGTCTTCGGAGGAATGTAGAATGCCGGTTATGAGTCTTCGGAGCTAGATGAGTCTCCTTTATAACCTTGTAAAAGGGAATTGTCCCCATAGGTGAAATAATTGATTATGTGCTCCTAATTGCGGGGGCTACGTACGCACGAGGTGATGAGAGTCCGTGCGTAGCGACGATTATGCTATTTGTAATGATCGACCGGTCGTTTTGAGCCCTAGCACATCGTTCAGCCGTCTGAGGCCATGAGCAGCTTCATTTCAGGTATTGTGACTTGTTCGCATGGTTGGAATTTAAATTCAGGAAGATTGGAGTTAAATTTAAATGAAAAATTCTCAATTTAGAAGCTTTGAAAGAATGAACTAGGATTGGAATTTTGAGTAAACAACCTCGGAATCAGGATCTGAAGGTTCCAGCAGGTTCGTATGATGATTTCGGACTTGGGCGTACGCCCGGATTGGGTTTTGGATAACCCGGGAGCGTTTTGGCGCCCATTGTGAAAGTTAGCATTTTTGAAGGAATTTCTTAAGTTTGTCTTGGAGTGTATTTCAGTGTTATCGATGTCCGTTTGGGATTCTGGGTCTGGGAATAGCTCCGTATGGTGATTCTGGAGTTGGGAGCGCGATCGGAAGTGAATTCGGAGGTCAGTAGGTCCTTTTGGAGCAATTTAGCTAAAGTTAGAATTTGAAGGTTTTTGAGAAGTTTGACCGGAGGTTGACTTTTTGATATCGGGGTCAGAATCTAATTCCAAAATTTGGAGTAGGTCCGTAATGTCAAATATGACTTGTGTGCAAAATTTGAGGTCAATCGGACGTGATTTGATAGGTTTAAGCATCGGAAATATAAGTTGAAAAGTTCAAAGTTCATTAAGCTTGGATTGGAGGTCGATTGATGACTTTAGCGTTGTTTGATGTGATTTGAGTCCTCGACCAAGTCCGTAATGTATTTTGGGATAGGTTGGTATGATTGGTTGGGGTCCCGGGGGCCTCGGGTGGATTCCGGATGGTTAACGGATCGAAAGTTGGATTTTTGGAAAAACTGGGCAGTTGGTATCTGGTATTTCCGCTTCTGTGGAAATGGGACCACAGAAGCGGCCCCGCAAAGGCGAAATGTGGACCGTAGAAGCGGTTTGGACAATAGTGAAGGGGACCGCAGATGCGGTAGGGCAGCCGCATAAGTGGAACCGCACCTGCGGTTGGAAAGTCGCAGAAGCGGAAGTGAGGGGTCTCGTTTGGGACCGCAGAAGCGGCCTGTGTGTACGCATAAGCGGGACCGCAGGAGCGGTCCTTGGACCGCAAAAGCGGAAAATGCAGGGGCAAAAGATTTTTAAAACCCGATTTTGGGTCATTTCTCACCACATTTTTCATGGCTTGGGATGATTTTGGGAAGCTCCAAGAAGAGATTTTTGTCATCAATGTTAAGGTATGTTATCCCTACCTATTTTGAGTTGAATACATCAATTATGAATGGATTTTAGCATGTAAATTAGTATAAAAATTGAGGTTTGGGTGGAAAACCTATAAAATTATATTCTTGGATTTTGACTACGATTTTGGACATGGAATTTAGAGAAAATCATATATTTGAGTCCGTGAGTTCTTAGGTAAAGTATATCTTCGAAAAATTTCGGATTCCAGGCACGTGGGCCCGAGGGCATTTTTGTCAACCTTTCGTTCGGAGTTAGGAATTGTTATTAATTGAGTTGCAGAGTATAGTTGAGCATATATTAACGGATTTATGTGATCATTGGCTAGTTTTGGTGCATTGTGCGTTAGTTCAAGCCTTCGGAAGGATGTAGAATGCCAGTTGCGAGTTTTCGGAGCGAGGTGAGTCTCCTTTCTAATCTTGTGAGGAGGAAACTACCCCATAGGTGAGCTAAATTGGTTATGTGCTCCTATTTGTGGGAGCTACGTACGCACGAGGTGACGAGAGTCCGTGCGTAGCTACTATTATGCTATTGTCGGGGTAGTTAGGACCCAAAAGCATGTGTACGTGGATTAATTGTGAACACATTGGTAGCTTAAATTTCTTGACTCACATCGAATTAGTAAGTAAATTTCTAAAAGAATTAAACTTCATTTCTTAAATTGTTAAAGGAGAATTGGTTTTATTTGAATAAATATTCCCTGATAAGTTCTTATTTGACTGATTGAGCATGTACCTTATGTGTGCCTGCGTCGCATGGATGATTCGCGAGCAGGATATGTGTTTAATTATGGAACGGGCCGAACGCCTCGGTGATAATAGATGCATCTATGGTTCGTGCTGCTCGACCCTCAGCAGTGCACAATTTACATTCTGTTGGAGCAGGCCGTCGACCTCGGCATGATTTGCGCGTGTTTACCTGTTTGCTGGCTTCACAATCAGAATTTTTATACCAATCCATGGTTATTCTCGGACTTATAGAATATTGCTAATTGACCTCTGGTGAGTGTCGGAGTTGGCCATCTCGTCTCTACCCCTTCGGGATTAGGCGGGATACTCACTGAGTACACGTTGATTACGTACTCATTCTACACTTCTGTGTATTTTTGTTGCACAGGTATATATACACCTCCAGCAGCCGATTGGGTGTAGCAGCATGGATGACGCTGGGACTAGGTGAGCTGCATCATCGAGGCGACCGCAACTAGAGTAGTTCCTTCCAATGTACTGTATTTACTTTCCGCCCACTATATTCCGGGCGGATGTTGTATTTTATTTCTCGTATCAGTAGTCGCTCATGTACTTGTGACACCGGGTTTCTGGGAGGGTTTACCACGGATTTGTTCTAACTGTTATTATTTAAATCTTAATTCTAGTAATGAACTTTTATTTATAAAAATTGAAGGAAAAACCTTAGATTTTCAAAAGTATTAAAAGAGGAATAAATTGATAAGTTAGTTGGCTGGCCTGACAGAGGTGTCCGGCGCCATCGCGACCCTTAGTGGATTTTGGGTCGTGACACTATTGTTCGGGTAGTTAGGACCCAAAAGCATATTATACTTAGATTATTTATGAACTCATTGATAGCTTTAATTGCTTATATCACCCTAGATTAGTAAATGAATGTAAAAAGGGATTAAACGTCATTTTTTTCTGAATTGTGAAAAGAGAAATTATTTTATTTGGATAATTATTCCCTGATAAATTCTTAATTGGCTATTTGAGCATTTATTTTATGTGTACCTGCGTCGCATGGATGATTCACTAGCAGGGTAATTGTTTATTTTATGTTGACCGCGTCGCATGGATAGATTTGCGAGCGGAGTAATAGATGCATCAATGGTTCGGGCCGTTCGACCCTCGGCAGTGCACAGTTTACATTTTTGTTGGATCGGGCCGTCGCCTCGGTGTGATTTGTGCATGTTATTTGTCGCTTGAGGATTTTTAAACATGAAATTTGCCCTTCGTGGCTTGATATAAATTGATAAAATAATAAAGAATAAATCTTGAAAGCCCTTGATTATTTGTTGAAGGTGTTTACCTAATTTCCGGCTTCGTGAATTAGAACTATTATATAAATCCATAATTTTCCTCACATTTTTAGAATATTGTTAATTTACCTCTAGTAAGTGTCGAAGTTGACCATCTTGTCTCTACTTCTTTGAGATTAGGCGGGATACTCATTGAGTACACGTTGTTTACGTACTCATACTACACTTCTATGCATTTTTGTTGCACAGGTACATGTATCTCTAGCAGCCTACTGGGCGTAGCAGCGTGGATGATTCTGGGACTAGGTAAGTTGCATTATTCGAGGCGACCCGCAGCTAGTGTAGTCCCTTTCAGCATATTGTATTTATTTCCTGTCCACTGAATTTCGGACGGATGTTGTATTTTATTTCCCTATCAGTAGATGCTCATGCACTTGTGACACCGGGTTCTGGGATGGTTTTCGAAAGATTTGTACTAATCGTTTATTATTTAATTTGAATTTAAGTGGTGATCTTTTTTTTATTTATGAAAAATGGAAGGAAAAGTCCTAGATTTCAAAGGTATTAAAAGAGAAATTAATCAATTGATTAAGTTGGCTTGCCTAACAGCGGTGTCTGGTGCCACCACGACCCTTAGTGGATTTTGGGTCGTGACAACACGAAAACGCACCATAGTCACGATGATTTGTTAATCGCGCCTAATACAAGCTACGCATTTGAATTATTTTCCTAAACTAATTTGAGATTATTGCGAAGTTTTATATATATATATATATATATATATATATATATATATATATATATAGTCTACGACAGAATAACTGAAAAGCTAATGTAAAAGAAAGTAAGTAAGCAAATTTAATTGAATAAACTATTTGTTAGGAAAAAAAATTAAAAGAAAACTATGGAACATCCTCACATATCTCGAACAGAGCAAGCAAAATGCTTAAAACACATTCAAAGGGCGAAGTAAGAATCCATACATGCATTCCTAAATATTCTGAGCAATCATGGAGATATTTAATATTCAAACCAATCCTTAATAACTAAACACAATAAACTTAATAACACCAAAAAATGGATAAACAAATCAAAATCTCGTGTAAGGCATAATAACAGAGACCCAAGGAATTAAGCTACATCATTCCCCAAAGCACAACAAATATATGAAATAATCTGAGTGTGAGCAAGGAACCTTTAGAATTGGAAATATTCTGGAATCGTCAAGCACATGAGTAATTACACATAAAACTACAGGTAATTCGATTTTCTTATTTCATAAAAAAACTAAGACAGCAACTAATTTGGTATAAAACATACCTCAAACAGTGATGGAGTTCAGAAGCAAATAAAAGCCACAATACTGCTGATGGAGTTCAGAAGCAATGGGGAATGAAGCAGCAACAAACATAGAGTAGTTCCTAACCCAGCTAAACCTTTTTTAATTTCAAATTTGCATTTCAAAATCCTTGTGTGTCCTTCTGAGTTTTTCTTCTGTGACGACCCGACCCGTCGTCTCATGTGTTACTGCTCCGTTTTTTCCATTTTATGCTTCTTCATATTCCTTATCAGTATTTGGTGTGTTAGAGTCGAACTGGATTGGTTTTGGTAGGAAATGAGATACTTAGACTCTTTAAGAAAGGCTTATGTTAGAAAAGTCAATCAGAGTTTGACTTATGAGTCAGAGGGCTTGGATGTGGTTTCCGGTGATTTGGTTAGCTTCGGGAGGTGATTTGTGACTTAGGAGTGCGATCGAAATTGATTTTAGAGGTCCGATATAGAATTAGGCTTGAATTGGCGAAGTTAGTATTTTGGCGAATTCCGGTTGATAGGTGAGATTTTGATCCGAGGGTTGGAATGGAATTCTGAGAGTTGCTGTAACTTCGATATGTGATTTGTGATGTTTGTGCAAAATTTCAGGCCTTTCGGACGTCGTTTGGTTGAGTTTTTTATCGAATGCGTGTTTCGGAAGTTTTGAAGAAACTTAGGCTTGAATCCGATGTGAATTGATGATTTTAGTATTGTTTGATGTGTTTTGAGGATTGGAACAAGTTTGAATAATATTTTAGGAGATGTTGGTGCTTTTGGTTGAGGTCCCGGGGGCCTCGTGGTGATTTCGGGTGGCTATCGGAAGGAAATTTGAGATTGGAATTGCAAGTTTTTGGTTGCAGCAGGTATTTCCGCATCTATGGAAAGGAAACCGCATATGCGGTTACGCAGAAGCGGAGCTAGGTATCGCAAGTGTGAAAAGGTTGAGGTTGAGCAATTTTCGCAGAAGCGGAAAGTTATCCGCATAAGCGGGTCCGCATAAGCGAAAGTTATACCGCAGGAGCGGTTTTGGCATTCTCTTGATATTCCGAGAAGCGGAAGGCGGGCCACATAGGCGGTCCCCATGATGCGAAATGTGGAACGCAGAAGCGGTAGGGGCCCTTAATTAAAGGTCCACAGAAGCGGACGTGGACCGCAGATGCGGAGGTCGCAGAAGCGACATTTTCTCAGTAGAAGCGAAATTTGGGCTAGTCATAAAGGATTTTATTGAAACATTTCATCCGCGAGGGTTATGTATTTTCCACAATTTTAGAGCGAGTTTTGAGAGCTTTGAGGCGATTTTGAAGAGGGATTCAAGGAGGAAAGATTAGAGGTAAGTTCCTTGGCTTAAATATACGAGATTATGATAGATTTAACATGGAAATTGGTTGAAATTCATTAAAAATGGGTAAAGCTAGATCTTCAGTTTTTGATATTTCAAATTGGAATTTGATAGGTCATTTGAGCTCGGATTTGAGAGTTCTTGGTATGTATGGACTCGTGGCGAGACGAAAAATCCGGTAATGTGAGTTTTGTAATTTTTCGAGAAGCGGGCCTGGGGCTTGGGTTTTGCTAGTTTCGAGATTTTTGCTATATTTTTGATTGTTTTCGATTAAGTATTGTTCCCTTGGCATAGTATGATGTATTCGCTCTGCTTTTGGGGCGTCGCGAGCTTGAGTTTTTGCCGGTTCGAGGTGAGTAATACTTATAAATGATATCCTGAGGGTTTGAAACTCCGGGTTTGTACATCATAGTGCTGTATTGAGGTGACTTGCACGCCGGATAGCGAGTGTGGGGTATAGCACCGTTGGGGATTGTAACTTGGTCCGTCCCGATTGATGAAATTACTACGTATTTGACTGAAGCTACTTGTTATCATCATGATTTGGGCTGATTGCCATGTTTTGGGCTTCGTGCCGATTATTTGAATCCTTTAGGGATTATTATCACTGTTTCCATGATACTTGGCATGTCAAATGATTTCAGTCCTGAGTTAAACACTGTTTTGAAATGTCTAGTCACAATTCTAAGGTTTTAAAACTTAAACTAAATTTCTAACGTTTAGAGCTGAGAACTGTTATTTGACATCGCCCTAGTGGCTCACATGTATATTATAGACTGAGGATGGATCGGGCTGCACGCCGTAGCGTTGTGATATTGATATTGCGCTTGGGCTGTAGGAGCCCCTCCAGAGTCTGAACCCCCATAGTGAGCGCGGGTACCCAAATGGATCGGGTTGCGCACCGCAGCGGTCATGTGCATTGCATTGCATTCATGCATTGGTTCCTGTTGTTACTACGTGTCATGACATTCAGCACTCTCATTTCATTGACATCCATGCTACTTCGTGCACTGTTTACCAGATACCCTGGTGTTATTTGTTGGTGGAGT
>MU754990.1:77939-140101 GCA_026770625.1 Nicotiana glauca | reverse complement strand
ATTAGGCCTAAATTAAATATTTATGCTAAAAATGTGAAAAATCTCGGGGAGGGTCAAAAATCACGTGTTTACAACTGTATGGGGTCAAATTTCACCTACCACGTCTCTGCGTCGGCACGGATAACCGTCAAGCGTGCATTAGCCGGGGCAGAGGTACGGCTTAGTGGCATTAGGAGAATCGACACCATAGGTTCCATCGTCCCTTCAAGGATATGTATTTAGTTTTTATTTATTTTAAAATAGATAGGAGGGTCCCTTAATATATAAAGGGGATCCTAGAATTGTAGAGGGGGAGGATGGAACTTGATCTCTTGATCTCTCTATCTCTCTCTCTCTCTAAATCACTCTCTTGATCTTTGAATGTCTTTCACATACTGAGACCGAAACGAACGAACATATCATATATCCTAAGGTCTTATTATCTTTGATTACGATTTACCCTTGATTTATTTTGATTGATTTGCTGAGAAAGTATTCGAAAACTTTTGGGACAAACAAATATGAGTTTTGGTGAACAGATTTACCTGGTACGTCGAATATGACAGGTATCTCAAAGCGAGCACAAGCCGATCCGAACACTATGTTTATTAAAAAAATAATATATTTAAATTTATTTTAGAACTAATTAATCGTGAGTTTCAATTTGTAAATTCTCAAGTAAAAGGATCAAAGTGTACATTTCAATGGTTAATTCGTCAATATTTTAGGAACAAAAGTGCAAATTTCCTAAGAAAGAAACTACCCACACCGCACGAAGCATTCATGTATAAGAAAACCAACTTCTCCTGTAAACCTTTCAAAATCTCCCGCTCTCTTTCTAATCAGTTCAGTTTCATCCATGGCGAAACAATTTCTCCTCTACACCATCTTTTTAGTGTTCTTCATCTCTCTTTTTCCCCCTTTTACTCATCAACTCTCATTATCAGGTAATTCATACTCCTCAATGACACAATTCAACTGTTTATATAAGTAAATTCACACTCGTCTGAGTTTTTTTTTCTTTTGGCAGAAGATGTAGCAGCAGTTCCGAGTTTTGCATTTAGTTGGGTGGACAACAATGATACATTTGTGGCTGGGGCTGTGGCAACCATAATGGTCAAAGTTATTGGAAACTTTGATCCTGCCAAATTCAAGCACCCTTTCAATCCCAACATCAGTGTTAGTGATAAGACGGGAAACAGCTCTTACATTTCTGGGGTTTCGTCTAATTTTGGCTGGAATTTTGGGGATTGGAGGATTTCTTTCGTTCCTATTATGACTGGGTTGTTCAATGTGCTGATTACTGATGATCACTTCAATGTCTTTGATTCTTCCCTTCATTTTCAAGCCAACCCAGGTTCCATTTTTCACTAATTCCTGTTATTGAAATATCATTGTTGACTATATTACATAAATTCGGTTAATTAGACATATCCGCTATTGGTGTGTATAAGCACTTTTACTTTGCGTCCTATGTTTTTATACGAGTTGTTTAGCCTTTAGGAGAATTGTATGTCTGTAGAAAATATAAAGAACTTCTAGTACTTTTTATTTTTATTTTGTATATTATTGGCCTGAGATAAGTTTATATGAGTAACATGGTCTGTGAATATTCTTATAACCGACCCAAAATTGTTTGGGACTCAGGATTAGATATTGTTGTTGTTGGTGGTGGTGTGTGTATAAGCATCCTGTAGAGCAGTTTTTCTTTGTTGGATTAATTTGATATGCTTCACTTGCATATTGGTCTAATGAAGTTAATGACAAATATGTCTAAGCCACGCATTGTAAATTTTCTTTTAAAGTCAGCAAATTTCAATCATATGTTCCTTACCTAATTATGTTGTATATATGAAGGTAACATCTATCCATCTGCAAGCGTAGTGTCATGGAAGAATGGAGTGAGTGAGTTTGTCGCAGGGACGAAAGCTTCAGTTATGGTTCTTCCTAAAGATGCATTTGGGAATAATATCTCTTCAGCAAGTCAAGGACTGAATTCTTACAATTTTACATTGTCTATATCAACTTTCAATGGTTCCATCGCAACTATGCTCAATTTCACCAATAAAGGATGGGATATAACTGGTTATCTCGAAATAGAGTTTGTTGTAGCTGCAGCTGGAAATCTTTTACTTCATGTAGAAGGAGACAACCAAAAATTGAGGGGCTGTCCTCTAATCTTCATAGTGTACCCAGGTGATTCATGTAAGCTTAAGGCTAATACCATTTTTTTTATAGTTCTGGCAACAATCTTGGAGAAAGTCCTAACTGATCATCTGGTTAAACTAATATGACCTGAAGCTCATCTCCATCCTATTCAAGATCTATTTGAAATTTCTCATCTTATCAGAGAATGCTGGCACATTGTTAAAGTTATAAGTGATTCTTCTTCTATTTTCTTTGGTTCGATTTTAAATCTTAGTCATGCTAACAAAAACTTATATCACTCTATATTTTACATGTTTATGGTGGATACTTTTGTTGTCCTTTGCTCTAGTGTATGTTTCTCTTGGAGAGTGACCAAATCATAGGTTCAACTTGCAGGATCTCTGGATGTTTCAAAATGTTTGTTGCAGTGGGAAATTGAAACAAAGTATTTCCAAATAGTTTCTCTGATGGAAGGTTTTATTCACCAGCGTGATCAATATGGAAATCTTGTTCCAGGGGCGTATGAATTTGATGTTGAAGTTATAGAAAATGAAACGAATTTGATTATTCCTGTGACAGATCTGCAATTCAGGCAGGTTGGCCTGGGTATTCAGTTGTTTTCCTTCAGCCTCACGGAACCAGGGGACTTCAAGCTTATGATATATCATAAAGAGATGAATAATTCCATCTCAACTATGCCGTTCCATTTTACAGTGTATATAGGTGATTTAGGATAACTACATCTGCTGCCGCTTACATTTCTTGGTATTTGTCCTTTAAGCTGATTTTGTCTCTCACATATCAGCAAGTTGCTCTGAATTGTTAGTTTCTGTATGCATTCTTTTCATTGTGTTTAGCTAAGTATCTGTGGAGCTATTTCTTTCAGTTGCTTGCTTCTGTGTCACATGGTTAGCTCTTTAGCAGTTCACGTATGATTAGATTTTAGACTCAAAGAAGCTTCTCTCTGAAAAGAAATCATGTCGGAGTTTCTGCTAGCAGGTAAACTTGAGAATAATTCTCAAATTAGGGTAAGAATACTTTGAAATGGGAAAAGTTTCCTATCTCTTCCAGCTTACCAGATTGAACTTGTAACTTCTTGTTAATGCAATAAGTAGCTTGTGGCGTTCTAATTACCTTCTGATACATTGCCATCTTGATATTCCTTCAGCATATGAAGCTACGCATCAGAGTTAGTACATTTCCAGTACTTAGCTTCTGACCTACAATTTCAAATTTATAGGTTATTGTGATGGAATGAATAGTATTGTTAATGGATCGGGTCTAAATGACTCTGTTGCTGGTGAAGCTGCAAGGTTCTCTGTCTTCTTGAAGGATGCTTATCTATATCCTTCACTTGTTGAGTTAGAAAGCCTACAAGTACAAATCGTGAATGAATTTGATTCCTATCATGCACCAGCAACCATACATCCAATGAAGATGGTCAATGGTAAAAAACTAAGAATTCATTTTTTGGTAAATATGATACGCTTACTTGACATTTTTTTTTTCTATTGTTTGCCTCTATAATAGGAACTTTATGTGGTATGGATTTGAACTGCGGTGCACATAATGATGTGGAACTTGCTGTTACTCCACTGGCTGATACAAACCTTGATGTAAGAATTCTTAGTAGTTTTCTTTACTTTAGGCTTTAGAATAGATGGAATTGATATTATCTTTGGGCGCAGCCAGGAAACATGAAGTTTAGTGCCTTTGATGTTAATTATATACCCGAGAGGAGTGGAATCTATGAAATTCGTGTATTTTGTGGAAATATTCCATTAAATGGTGGTCACCCATTCAAAAAGGCAGTAAGTCCAGGTACATGTTTATGCTCTTAATCTGTATGCATATTCATGAAATAGCTAATATGTTGTGGAAGTTAAACAAGTAAAGAAGCGCTTTCTTGTTAATACGAAGAGATGTTGCTTATATCTGAATCTTTTTTCCTTTTGGCTAGAAATAGTCCCAACTTTACAGCTTTTGAATTCTTTGAGAAAATCCATATTTCACAACACAATATCCATCCTGCCGAACTTTAATTTGTGTATACCGTACATTAACTTGTCTAACTTCATTGACGATGGTGTTGCATGGATCATCTGATTCTCAAGTTTCTCTTATGTTTCATTGCTTTGGTGCAGGCAAAGTTAATATATCTCTTTCTGGACCTGTGAAATTCAGTCCAAAAGTACCGAAGCTGACAAAGAATGAAATCACAGTACGACTCATAGATTCATATTGTAATCCAGTCCTCTTACAACAGTCAAAGTTGAACTTGGAGATTGGTTCAGTTAACAGATCAGGTTTTTCAACATGGACTTTTATTGACAATAAGGATGGCACGTATAATGGCAGCTACATGGCAAAAGATGTTGGCACCTATGAGTTGTGTGCCTCGTTTGATGGAATACGTTTGTTGCCATGCCCCTTTGGTGTGAATGTATACACTAGTGAGTTCTTATCTTTGAAACTTAAAATGAAATTGTTTCAGGGTAAAGTAAAAAATAAAGCATGTTATAATGCAGAATTGCTACTTTAATACTTCAACAGTTCAACTACATGGTCATTGAAATGGTAATTTACTTGCTTTTCATGACCTGACATTTCCTGTGCATTCATCTGACCTAAGGATTTCTTTTGCCTTTTAGGTGAGTATTTTCCTAGAGTACAGGACGATTCAGTGTGGGTCTGGGAGGATGATTCAATTGCTTTTGATGCTCTGGAAAATGACTATTTTGCTGGCCATAACATTACAATTTTTGAGTTTTCAAAGGTAGTTTCTGGACTACTGTGACTAACAAATGAAAAGAATTCATAGTAGTCCATCTAGCCTTTTATTCTTTATGCAAATTGAAATGTTCTTTTCCTAGCACAGAGAGTTAGGCTGTATATTTTATTATCCTTTTCTTTTTCCTTTGCCTTGGTGAAAAGTTACTTCAAGAAAATTTCTATGCACAGCCAGGTCATGGCTCAACTCTTCAGTATGGGCATCTCTTCAGATATACACCCTTCAAAGGATTCTATGGGAAGGATTCTTTCACTTATACAATATGTGATGTAAATGGGAACATTGCATCTGGTGGTGTGGATATGTCTGTCCTAAGCATCCCTCCTCAGTTTGTTTCTGTTCCAAGTCAATTGCTGGCAACTGAAGATATAATTAGTCCGAGATTCGGGTAAACTTCTAGTTATGATTTTGTGTTGCTTTGGTGTCTAAGCGTTTTTAATCTGGTCTGCTAACTTTGCAGTGGTTTCTCTGGACTAGAGATTATCTATTCAGATCCAACTGAGAATATCAGCATTACTCTTAGTGCACAGTCTGGGACTGTTTTTCTGTCTCCTATGTTAATGCAATTTTGGCAGCCAAGCTGGAGTATTGCTACTATATCCAACGAGGTTGGGGAGACTACTGAATTAACTTTAACAGGTTCTCTAGGAGAAATCAATTTTGCCATTCAGTCGATACAGTACTTTGGGTATGGCTATCTGCACATAAATTCTTATCATTTACTTATCTGCTGAATCTGTTTCTCTTCGGAAGCTAGTAAGATGGTTTTTATTTGCTTCTAAAAATGTGTTCTTTTCTGGATAATTGGAAAGTCATCCCTGTCTATCTGTAGCTTTTGCGAGTGGGGCTTATGCCAAACTAACACCATTTCAAAAAATTATTCCCAAATTAAGTCTTCTTTCAAAACAATCCTAAAATAACACTTCTGGTCACCTACCAGGATAATCAAAGAAAAAAAGAACTAAAGTATGTTATATATAGCACTTCATTCTTTTTTCACTGTTCCCCCAACACTTAGGCCACCCATTCTCACATAACCCTTTTCTATTCTAGGTAGTAGTCACTCCTCGTTACCTCATACTTGTTTATGCATTACTCATTTTAGTTATTTACATTTGTTTACACTAAAAAAATCTGCTGGAACAGTATTAATTCCTATGAACATTAACTTCTCCAAAAGTTCCAAAGGTTGCACTGTAGGCTCTTTGTAGAAGATATTGGAACTACATGTAAAATCCAGTAGAATGATGGGTGAGAACAATAGTATCCAGTTTAGGAATTAACTGAATGAGCATATTAGATGGTAAATCCTATTCTAGTAAAAATGATGTTTGTTTTTCGAAACGAAAAATAGAAGCACTTCTCACTACTAAAGCGACATGGTAGGTGAAAATAGAAGTATTTGTTTGGGGATTTATTTACAAAGTGCTACTTTGAGAATGACTTTTGAGAGACTGTCAATTATATTGTGCTAGCTTTTCGTTATAATGCACCAGTTATTGATAGAGCTATGCAGGTAGACTATTCTTGCTCTATCAGTATTTAAAACAGGTTGAAAGTTTATGGCTTCCAGATGAACTTGGCAAAAGTTCTCTTCCTTACACTATCAGGAGGAGGATACTTCTACCTGCTTTTCTTGTACTGTCAGACTAACTTAGATTGCACATTTTGAATAGACGGCTATCTGTTTGTCCTTCAGCATTGCGAGAAGTCTCTGTAACAGAGACCAATAACTTTTGACAGTCATAATGAACTGTTTGATTGTATCAACATTTATCAGCTCTTCCTCTTCCTTTCTTGTTTGAACAGAACTACCTAATTTCCTCTTACTTCATGGTCGTTGTCTTTTAAATGTATTTACACGTTAAACTAGGCTTTCTATTGTAGACAACTCCTCCACAGAATTGGAAAAAAAGGGGACGTGGCCTCTCTCGTTGACATGAATGCAGACATCTAGTAAAATGCGGAGAATGACTAATAACTTTTCAATAGGGTTAAGCATGTTGTGCTAACAAGTCTCATGTCTTTCTTTGAATCAGAAATGAGAACTTTTACGGAACTGATACAATTCAGGTCTCTACCATGAACAAAAATGGGAAGAACAAGTTAGATATTCCGATATTGGTGGAACCTATCAATGATCCTCCATTCATTAATCTCCCTCCTTTTGTTATTTTGGATCAAGGGAGTGAAGAAGAGCTTATTTTTACTGGAGAGAGGGATAAGTCTGCTGTTTTTGTTGGAGATCCAGATCTACTGCATTATCCTGGTACATTAGTTTAAACCATTCAACCCAATGGGAGTGCAATACATGGCTAATTCTAGAATAGGAGATATTCAGTGCCATTTTTGAATTGGTTAATAATTTGTGAATTAAAAGGCACTGCTGAATTTTATGTAAGAATATTGGATATCGCCAAGTGATTTGTAGTTTATTTAATCAAAATGGTGAGGCTTTCATCAGAATTTTCATTTCACGTACTAATGAAAAAAAAGGCTACCTCCTTTCTGGACAGTAACCTCCCATATCTGGCAGCTGTGGCTTTTGCTTCTTCACTCTTCTGGTAGCTCTGCTGAAACTAAATTCTATTATGCAAGTCCTCCGTCATTTACAATAGCTGATGCTTTTGGGATATGGGAGAGGGATATAATATTTTTACATTTGAAACATAGTTGAGTGCCACTTAAAAATGTTTAAAATGTTGATAGTTAAATTTATTTTCAGGGAATAAGTCTCGTTTCTTGGTTATGTTCTCCATGGAAGTAAGTTCTGGATTCCTTTCAACAAATCTTCCTGCTGATCTAGTTAGCACGACTGAATTAAAACTGAAAACCAGCTATCAGTGGCAGCCTCTTCAGACATTTGTAACCATCTCAGAACATTTTATGGTTAAAGCCAAAGGCATTAGATTTCGGGGTAGACTAGAAGACTGCAACGGTGTGTTGGAGCAATTGCTATATCAGGTGTGTTCTAGAGATACTAAGTTTTTTTCTAGTTTTGGGCTTATACCTTCCTTAGCTGTATTATTGACAGATTATTCCCTGATAATCTGATAGTATCCTCCCAGTCCAGCCAAGTAGCTGCTCCTGGCTTTTGGACAGCACTACTATAATAGGTGCAACAACTATGTATATAGCATCTAATCAGATCCAAAACTTACTATCCTTTTCATAAGACAGCAGGTAATCAGTAGAAGGAGGTAAGAGTGTTAAGATTAGCTCTGATGTTGCAATGCCATCTGAGATTACTTTTGATTGCCCTTGACACTCTTTCAAATGTTGGCATGTATGGTGTTCCCTCACTCACTGCCACCCCCAAATTGCTTCTTCCGCTTGTCTAATAAGTGATGACATCCAATCCTACACCTCTAAATAAAGCGTAGCACGATTGTTAACAATAATAAACCCAATAAGGTTGGGGTCGATCCCACAAGGTGTGTGTTAGAGTATCCAAATGTGTGTAAACTTGGTGATTCTTAATGTAATCTTCAAAATAAGAGTGACTGTTCAATTACTTCTAAAATTACTATAAAAACTAGTTTAGGAATTTTATCGAACACAGCGTGCGAATAAAGATGTAGTTGTAACAGATCTGAGAAAGGCGCTAGGATTGCTTCCCCTTCGTGTAGGCTATGCTTTTGGCTATAAAAATGTTCAATTCTAGTTAATTAAGCATGTATTATGGCCTCAATTTCTATTCTACCAACTTAATGTCTTCCAACACTGCAGAGGTTTTTACCCCAAGTTGCTCTTCCAAGTCAACTAAGGCTCAATGATGAGCAATTGATTAGCCCAAGTAGAATCACACTATTCCTAGTTTGATTCCATTAATCAAGTGATTAACCCACTTAATACCTTGCTAATTACCTTGTACCTAAGCTAATTTCCACTCTTCCCAAGTTAGAACAAGCAAAATAGGCATGAATTTCGTGTTTGCAACCACAAAATCAATGAATAAAGCATGGAGTAATTAGATAACATAAAGCTTAATTAAATATAGAACTAATATTAATAACCCAAAATCATAACCCCACTTAGGGTTCACAATCCTAACTTAAGAAGCTTAGCTAGACATAATAAAGAAAGAAAATACAAATATGGCTGAATACATTCCGAGACACTTAAAGGTGGAACAATTTTTCATTTAGACACCTAAACTCAAGGGTGTTCTTATTGAGCACTTATACTACCCGAAACTTATTCCAATTGAGCAATTCTTGCTGAGTTGGCACATAAAGTGAGTTTCACCCGATATAGGCGCGTGAAGACCCCGAAAAACAGATTTTTTTCTTTTTTTCTTTTTTATTTTCTTCTTCTCCTCCCTAAAAAACAAAACAAATATGGCCGGAGAGAAGCAGCTGCACCCCCTTCTTTCTCTCGTGGAATACTAAGCGCATGACACCGGTCTATTTAGTAAAGACTTGAAACAAATACTTGCCAAATTCTTACTTCGCTGTATGCATTAAGAGCTAATAGAGAGGAGGAGCAATGAAGTAAAGCAGAAAAAAGAGCTGATGCTAAAGGCAAATGTCTGCGGCTTGAGATAATAAAAATATCAGATCGATATCTCCTCATTCAAAGATAAGAGCTGTGTTCACACTTTCAGAGAAGAAGCTTTTGGAGGGATTTGAGATTCCCGGGTTCAAGCAAGAAATTGTTGAAATCTTGGTGCAGAGAACTGCGACTAAATGAAAGCCACCATTAATGAGGTCTTTAAAAAGCTTGAAGGTTTAAAATGGGTTACTTGATTAGATGAAAGTTTGGGAAATTAATATTGGGGTTGTCTTCGGGTCGTCGTGGGGAATCTTTAACTGAAGTTATAATAAATTTGGAGGAGTTTCTCTTAAAAAGTTGGATTAAAATGGTGCTTAGAACAGAACACACATGAAAATAGTGAAGAACACCAAGACCACTGAATATTTTGTTTATTAAATAGATTTAATATAGTTTTTCCTTTTTTTTGACTCAAAATAATATATGTCCCTTTTTTATTCGTCATTCGCCATGTCAGCAGCGAGTGCATTGCACAAACTTTGTAAGTTTGGCTGATTGTCAAAGAAGTGCTCACTTGGAATAAGTTTCGGTTAGTATAAGTGCTCAATAGGAACACCATTAAGTTCAGGTGTCTAAATGAAAAATCGTGTCAACTTTAAATGTCTCCGTATGTATTCAGCCTACAAATATAAATGATAATCTAAACATATTAGCTAAGAGAGTAGAGAAAGATTGAGCAAACTATGATGAAATCACCCAAAACTCTTGTATACGGTCGAGATCGTATGCCTTCGATCTATATGCTCGAAAGGTCGCCCAACGTTCGAGTTCAGACAAGGTCGAGTTCGAGCCCGAGGGACCAGACCCGAGTTCAAAGTCAGAGTATGATACATACTGGGGTCAAGTATGCTCGACCCCGGAATAATACCATTATGAACTTGTAACAGAATGGGCTAGATTCCTGCCACGTCCCCAAGATCACGGCGCAAATCCCGGAATAGGATTGTACTGTTCCGTACCAGGCGGTTAGACAGTTGTACCAAGAATATTCCTTACTGTAAAATAGAAATATATCTTATTTAGGGTTCCCCTATTATATAAAGGAGACCCTAATCATTTGTAGCATCATCTAATCATTGAGCAAAGAATATACTCTCTACTTTTTGCCTGCTGTTCATCAGAATTATTCTTTAGCTCTACTGCTCTTACTTTACTTTTCTTGCTTAATTGTTCTTACTGCTCTAAACCCACCTCGAGGTTACTAAGCTCGAGTTCACTGTTGCAGAGTTATATTAGTTTGATTCACTTATTTCTTTCACTTCTACTTCATATTTCTTGATTATTAATTGGTATTGAATCTAATCACGTATCTTTAAAACCCCAAATCAAATTTAATTGTTACTCGTATTTTCGGGGTAAACAACTCTTTAAGGGAAACTCCAAAACCTGCTCTGCCACGTACAAAGGGATCAAAGATACACTAAAAATGACCTAGATTGCTATTTATAATCGTTTGCAATATCTGACAAAAGTGCCCCTATGGTGTCCAATCGCAGAGCCGATTGATGATCATCTCCACGTTTGGCTGCTTTAGGTATCCTCATAGCTTTGTTTGTGGAGATGCTGATATTCGTGGCTTGGTTCGTGGGCTGAAATGGCTCCATAACTCAGATCGTGGAGCTGGGCAGAACTTTGCATAATTCTTTGCTCCAGATGCCCTTCAAGAACGTGGAGTAGTTCGTGGAGACGTTCAAGATCGTGGAGTTGGGCAGACTTTGCTCCAAATTTTCCCGACCTAAGCCATTTTTCATACACTTTTGCACCCCTAGTTTTGGCTCCACAATTGACCTTCGTGGAGCCATTGTTCTCCACTCTTCAATCTTTAAATTCTTCAATATCTTACTCCAAATTCCATCTCTTTTCATCCTTTTTGATCCAATCCTTCGTCAACTATTTCATTTAAGCTCAAACATCTGAAATCAACCAAATTAAGTTAGTTAAGGAGCAAATACCAACTTATCGATAAGCTGGAGAACAGAAAAAAAGATCAAGAAACAATATTGGAAGGTGTGAAAAACAAGAATAATTCGAGCAAGAATGTTTTCTTTCACTTCATTCATAATTTATCTTTTGGCCTTCCAGTTCATTTGTTTTTTTTTCTTCTATCGCTACACCAATTAAATACAGGGAATCAAGAGGTTAACTAATGGTGTATATATAGCAATACTTGAGAAGTGGAAAAGACAAGTGGAGAAGACAATGGCACCGACAGTGCCACAATGGATCGGGAGTGATCTGAGAGTCAAACTGCAATACTGTCTTTATGGCACATTTACTCTTTTTTCCCATCCGTCGTGAACTCTTTGCTGGCTTTAAAAGATTTTATGAAAATACTAAGGTCTTATAACCATATTTTGAAATTTATATTGGTGCTTACTGACATCTGTTGAAAATAGTCCTTAGTGATGTTAGAATATATTCGCAAATGGATGTGTTTCTGCACTGCTTCATTGTATTGCAGAATTTGCTGAATCAGTTTTTGCTTCCTATTTATCCTGTTTCCTTTTCATGTTTTGTCTGCATAACTATGTGAGTTTCTTTGCAGGGTGATAAACATCATGCTATTCTTACCGTGACAGTGAATGATATGGGGAGCTATGGGTGCTACCCAGACTGCACTGGAATGATGTCAATGCCTCATTTTGTTGAGGCTTCTGTCAGTCTCATGAGAGAAAGGCCTCTGAGTTCATTATTTGCACATGGTAAGTTATGCATCAGAAATGTGCAAGATTTATTGATACAAACTTCTTTCTTCGTATTCTTTTTCCTAACTTAATGGTGCATGCCTAATGCCACAGGTCCCGCTTTTTAAATTTTTATCTTACCTAATGACAAATCTGAGTGCCCTGTAGGTCAGGGGTTTGAGTCATTAAATCAACCACTGATGCTTGCATCAAGGTAGGCTGCCTACATCACACCCCTTGGGTGCAGCCCTTCCCCCGACCCTATCTAAATGCAGAATGCTTCATGCATCAGGCCCTTACCTAATGACAAAACCATTTTCACATGCCAAATACTTCAAATTTTTTTTGGTCCAGTTGCCCTACTTTTTATAAAATCCCTAGCTGGAAATGGTGCTTTTTCTAGCTCCCGCAGATCTCAACTAATTTTTGAAATATTAAAGTACGCAGTTACAGGCCTCAGATGCGACAATCAAAGAAATTGCTCTTTATATATATTTATTTGTTGCCTCATTCAAACTGCACTTCGTGGAAAGGGAGATGCATGATAACTTTTTGAAGATTGCATTGATTCTATAAGTGAAGCATAGAATTATCGTAGAATCAATGCAAATTTTCTGAATTTTCATTTTGGAATAAGTGAAGCATTGACAGATGTATTACGTTATTAGTTATCATGGTGATAATAATGCTGCATCTGACTTGCAGTTTTTGGATCAGCAATTATTACTGAATTCATTCTGGTGCTTGCTCTTGGTGTGATACTTCTATTCTTCATATGCAAATGTGCATTTGTTCTCTTTAATGAAAAGAAGAGGCACGCACCCCAGGATTTTGAGCTCTCCAAGGTCCAGAATTCCCAAGAAGGAACTGTAAGTGTGGATTAAATCAAGATATGTGTTGTTCTCTACTTGCCAGAATTTTATCTTTTCCTGGCCTCTTGGGTTGATGTTTTTTCTCAATGCGACACCTGTATTATTCTTTTAGATGCATACCATACTCAAATCAATGGGTAGAACTCGAGTAAAATCGTCTATGATATGTTCTTTTGTGTACTGTACAGTTAACCGAGGATTTATCTGATAAGATGACTGGATTCAGAGGATGCTGTTCAAATTCCTTCTTGTCTGATCTCCAGCTCTCCAAGTTCCATCCGCGGTAGGTTTATAGTAATGAAATAGCTCTAATTTGTATTTTTTGAAAAACTGAAATTAGAAGTTAAGATCCTTTCTGAACATGGAAAGGTACACACGATTTTGTAAACTTTAGAAAGTTTTGAATCTTGTCACTTGTAAACAAGTTCAATACTGATAGTGCTCACAAAAACTGAGGCTTTCTGAGTTGTAGGAATATTTTTTTTCTCGTGGTAAGAAGGATAATAGAGGATACATTGTAGCAAACAAGAAAAATATAGGTCTCGGTGTACTGTAACACATGCTACCAGTGGAGAGTTGTTTCTCAGCAAAAGCAAACTAGTTAGTTGCATTTCAAATATGCAGGAAGTTTATTTCAGCCGCGTCTCTTGTACCTGAAAGTTATTTGTTTTGAAGTAGCATTATTCTTATGCCCTCTCTTTCTACATCGTGAAAAACTTAGTGATGCTTGCTACATACAGGTCATGCCTACAGCTTGGAATTGGAAGATCTCCTAAATCTACCGATATTTCTACCAAGTCTTCAAGCGATCAGCTTGAAATGATTTCTCCTTCTGGGATAAATTCTGCAGTTTCTGCAAAAGATAAACAACTTTCAGCCCAACTGGAAGAGACTGAAGTTTATTAAGATGATAATGCTCTTCTTTGAAAGACTACTTAGACTTCTATATCATTATAGCAGTAGATACTTCGTATAATCAGCCTTGTTAATACTAATATTTTGCAGGAAATGAAGCTAGTTACTTGTATAGTGACAGATCGAACATGAAATGATAGGAAATGAGCATATTTTGTAGGGATTTGAGAGTAAGCTGATATTCATTAACCAAAAATACCATTTACTATGGATAAATTCAAACTACCCCTTCGTGAATTTTCTCAATGTTTTCATAGGCGTTTGCCTTAAATTCAACTGGAGGAAGTACACTAAAGAAACAAGAGTTTAATTAGTTTGGATTAGCAGTGAAACATTCGACTTTGTACAATGTCTATACTCTTTATTAATATTTTGATTAATATTAGGCAGGCATGTTGTTTAAAATTTTACTATGAATTAGAAATATAATATTGAATACATATATTGGTATTAGTTCGTATTCTCTTTTGTAAAAAATATACTCCCGATCTGTTCTCGTTTATGTGAACCTCTTTGGTTTTGAGATTTTTGACTAATATTTTAAAATGAAATTTTGTAATAAAATTTTATGATTTCTTAAGTATTTTCCCTACATTGAAATGCTTTGACTTATTTTTACCATGTTATATGTTTTAACTATTTAAAGTTTTCTTACACGTGATACAAATTAGCAAGTCGTTTCATGTTATTCCCTCACTGCTAAAAAGATTACACTATTTTCTTATTGTCTGTTTTAAAAAGATTGATATCTTTCAATATTTTTTTAATAAAAAGTATTTATAGCCACACAAATGTCATAATAAATTTTAGATTATAAGTTTCAAAACTTTTACAGTCACAAATGTTATGATTTATTTAAATTACATACTTCTATTTTTTATTAAAGTTTGCGTCAAGTCAAATTAAGACAGTCGTTTTGAAACAAAGGGAGTAATAAAGTACGTAAGTTCCTTACCGGTAAAGCCAATGGCGAATTTATAGGCAAATATATGCGGCACGTACCCCTGGTCTCTCCGCCAAACTAGTATTTTTTGATAACATTGTAAAATGAACGAAAGATGATGAAATTTAGTTAGGATTACAGTTGAGGTGAGAGAATCGAGAGAGAGAAAAATCAGAGTTCTATTATTTCCTTCAACAAAAAACTGAGCTTAGAAACTTCTAGAGTATACACACACACAAGAAAAAAAAAATAGTAAACTCATATCATACCTAATCGGATCAACATAAATACAAATTTAGTGTGCTGACTTTGGCCCAACTCTGACTATGGCCCTATTGCCCAAACGTCTAATGTCATGTAACTCCAACACTCCCATTCAAGTTGGAGGGTGAGGTCAAGCCCAACTTGCCAAGAAACAAATGATATTGTCCATCTATCAAGCACTTGGTAAAAATGTCAGCCAGATGAGAAGAAATATAGACATGATGCGAGGGAATAAGACCATCAGCCAATTTTGTCCTTCTCAAATCACAATCCACCTCAATGTATTTAGTACGTTCGTTAAATACGGGATTTTTCGTAATATGTAGGGTAGCCAGATTATCACAATAGACAGGAACAGGAGACACAGTAGGAAGTCCTAAATCAGTGATTAAACGAATCAACCAAACCAACTCAGCCACAACCTTACTCATTGACCAATACTCAGCCTCAACAGAGGATAATGAAACAACAATCCGTTTCTTAGATTTCCAACTTATTAAACTCCCCCTAGAGATATGCAAAATCTATAAACAGACCTACCAGACCCAGAACATGCAGCTCAATCACTATCACAGTAGGCAAGTATGGAAAAATCAGGGGAATTATTGAGAAAAACCCCAAAATCAGGAGTGCCTTTCAAATATCTCAAAATGTGAAGAGCAACATTCATATGAGGCACCCTAGGACACTTGAGAAATTGACTTAAGTGCTGAACAATAAAGTACAAATCATGCCTAGTGTGGGTGAGAAAATTAAGCTTACCAACTAAACTTCTATAAGTGCCAGGCCTAGGAAACAACTCCCCATCATCAGATTTCAGTTTTACACCCAATTCAAGAGGAGAAACCACAATGATGTTTAGCTTAAAGTATATATTTATATGTATATCGCCTCATGTTTTTACTTTTGTTTCGTGAATTTACGATGTAAAATGTGTTTATTTATATTAATTAGAGGTATTTTTATGTGTAGGAATGATCTTAGAGCAATTGGGGTCGAAATGTACGAAATTAGAGCCAAAACGGACGAAAATATAAAAATTGAAAATTTCAGCGCCACAGGCAGCGTCTAGCCCTACCTGTGGTGCCAGAAACAATGTACTCCAATTTGGTAGTGCCACTGAGTGCGCCTGGCACTGGGCAGGGCGTCGGTGGCATGAATCTAGTCCAAATTCGCCCGGGACATGGTTATTTCGGCCCTAGACCTACCCAGCACGTATAAAAGCAATACTAAACTTATATGTGAAGGGGGAGACACCACTTTGAAGAGGAATACAGACGAGAAACATCTGGGAGCGAAGAGATCTCAGTTTTCTTTATCTTTTCTTAGTATTAAATTATCCAACACTTATGAAATTGTTTGCAATTATTATGAGTGGCTAAAATAGCCCATAGTTCTGGGGTTGTGATTTAGCCATGAATATTGGTGTTTAACATTGATTAAACTTGATTACAATTAACTAATATATGGTTGTTTCTTCAATTTTGTGATTGATTGGTTAATTGTCTTGCCAGCAGTTAGGTTCTATTTATTATCTATACTTTGCTTGTGAAAGCCGTATTTAGATTAGAGAATAATTGAAGAGAGCACGATCTTAACTCTTGGGGGAGGGGGGGAGGGGTTTGTAGTTAGGATATAAATATACCTAGTAACCGTGCTTAATTAAATATCGTAATCTTAATGCGTTCTTAATAGATTGATTTCATAGGAATATAGGCGGTAATCTATTTTGAATGGACGAGTAGTACTTCGGAAGAAGGCTATGAGAACAATTAACGATTAGTTAGCAACCAGGAGTGAATTATATGAGAGGGAGAGTTAACTAGAATACAATAGGATTGGTGAATCAATCACAATACTAGAATATTTGTCTCTATTAAATACATAACAATCATCTTACGGCTTGATAATTTAGTTATAAATTAGAATTATAGTTTAGTATAATCACTTTCACGAACTTGATTTTGGCTTGACTGAATAACAATCTTGGTGATTTTAGTGGGTAGTCGATACAAGTCTATGTAGGTTAGATACTTGACTTATTATTTTATTACTTGTACGGCTACGTATACTTCCATGTGCGTTTGGGGGGAACAATTTTTTGCTGAAATAGAATCACAGTTAAATTCATGAAATAAATCAGCAATGAACTTTCGTTGATGAAGAATAACCCAGAGTCATCATAGAAGACTTCAATGCCAAGAAAATAGTTGTGTAAACCTAAATCTTTGATCTTAAATTGGTTGTTTAGGAACTCCTTAAGGGCAGAGATTTAATTAAGGTCATCACCCGTAAGAATAATATCATCCATATACATAACAAGAAAAAGAGTGGAATTGGCAAATTTGTTAATGAAGAGAGAATAGTTATTTAGTGAAGAAACATAACCCCTAGAGCAAAGAGCATTGGATAACTTGGCATACCACTAACGAGATGCTTGCCTTAGACCATAAAGAGATTTTTGGAGCTTGCAAACCAAAGTCGAAGAGTGGTGAATAGTGAAATTCACAGGTAAGTTACCATGGAGGAATACATTGTTGACATCTAATTGAAAGAGAGACCAGCCTTTATTGATAGAAAAATCCACAAGACACTGGATGATGCATATCTTGACAACAAGGGAAAAGGTTTCATGAAAATTAATTCCCTCATTTTGTGTATCACCCCGTATTACCAATCTAGCCTTATACCTCTTCACACTACCATCAACTTTATGTTTAATTTTATATACCCATTTACAATCAATTGGCTTCTTGCCTTTAGGCAATTCAACTATTGTCCAAGTCTTATTAGCTTCGAAAGCATCAAACTCTTCCTTATAGCCTCTTTCTAACTTCAGGAGGAGGGATAGAACAAGAATCAGAAGGTGCAGGAATAGAGGGGATGACTGGTGGATCAAAAGATGCAACAGGTAGATTAGGAGATGCAATAAGTGAAGAAGGGGCAGAACAAGCAAAGGAAGAAGTTGAAGTTTAAGATTGAAAAAGATAATAGTCATCAGTAGGAACAGAAGGGACTGGAGAGCTAGGGTATGGAGAAGACCAATGGAATGGAAAAATTGACTCATGGAAGACCACATCTTTGGAGACAAACACACTTGTCGATGACACCTTTTTCTAAAGGAGAAATCGGGTTTACGACATTTGGGCGGACAACTCTATTCCTTTTGGGAATTTGGGTTTTGAGATTTAGAAGAGTCGCCACCTAATGATTAAGTGAATTAGGACACTAAGAAAATTAAAGGAAAAGAAGAACCACAGAATGGGTAAGGGCTTGAAATTATCTCAGGGGAAAGAAGTTAGGCACCCCCTAAGATCCACTAATGTTGTTCCCAACCATGCTACAATTGTGACTTTAAAACGAATAAACATACAAGATAACTTCCACATAACGATTACAAGTAGGAATGTATAAAGGTCAGATAAACATGCTGAAGTTAGGGAATGGGTTGTTTCATAGTTGTTTAAAAGAATGTTTAAGTGCTGAAAAATGGGGATCAAGTAACAAATGTAAATGATCAGACAAAGAAGTAAAATGGGCGGAAGTTTAAAAAAGAAACAGTGCTGAAAAACAGACAATTAAAAGAGCTTGTGCATAATAAGTGAAAGAGTTGAAGAAAACTAAACATCTTAAAAAATTCTGGAAAAAGGGAAGGGAGCAAGTAAGGAGGAAAGGGGATCCTAGGTTTATAAGTAACATGGATCACCCCACACAACACCCGGTAATTATTTATACACGTGGTGTTATCGCGTGGTCATCATATCCATATCCACCCTTTCCACCCCGTTAAGGTATTAAAGCACGGGATATTATCGTTACATAATGCATGCTATTACCCGTCCCAATCCTATCAGTCTCGGAGGCATTGAGACTACTAGTCCTAAAGGAAGGGGGTTGGGGCTTTTTGGAGTTTCAAAAGGATAAAAATCTAGGCAACAAGCAAAAAAAAACACATAAACAGTTAGGGGAAACAAATAGAAATTAAGGCTCACACAAGCATCCTTACTTAAAAGAGAAAATATAGCATGACTTCAAATACTGGTTTGGTCTAAATTAAATTAAAAGCGTAGACTGGGCTAATTCATATCATATTTCTCAGAAGAGGAGTCCGAATTAGCCTTGTATGGATGTAGTATATCAAAATTGACACAATTAATTACCTAATAGTTTGCCTAAATGAGACCTATAGGCATGACATCTAATAGAGCGTACTGATTCTAGGGAAAAGGTTGCTGGTTTTATAAACAAAAGATCTGAAGATTTTAACAGCCTTATGACTGATTTTAGACTCGTAGATGAAATAGACGAAGCTGGTTTAGTTGATTATTCCTATAGGCATGATTTCTAAGCGTTATTGGTTTTAAATGATTAAATAAATGCAAGAGTCCTATATGCATGGTATCTAGAGTGAAGTTGGTTTTTTATTAAATCTATGATTGTTCGCCTAACAACATGTATATGCAGAAGTGCGGAAACCTAAGATCATGATTCCTATATGCAGAACTTATAGGCATAATTTCTAAGATGCAGAAGTGCAGAACTTATAGACATAATTTCTAAAATGCAGAAGTACGGAAAACTTATAGGCATAACTTCTACGATGCAGAAGTGCAGAAAAGCTTATAGGCATGAGTTCTAAAATGCAGAAATGCAGAAGTGCAGAAAACTTATAGGCATGAGTTCTAAAAATGCAGAATGCAGAAATTATAAATAACATATAGGCAAGTTTTCTACCTTTTTCATGCATTCATCCCCATCCCTTTTTACTAGCCATCCCCAATCGTTATTACACATTATTACAGACCTAAATGAATCAAAAAAAAAAAGTAAAATTACATCAGAAGTTCCAACTACATCCAAACAGCCTAATTCAAACCCAAAGTCCAGCAATATGAGATAAACCAACTTCCAAGATCAGATTTCCAAAAGCCTTTTTCATATTTGGGATGTGTCAAAGTTCCCAAGAGTCTCAAAGGGCTCCGGGCAGCGCTTACACCCCAAACACATTGCAAAATTAAGATCATAGTGCATTGTGGAAATACCATCCCTCAGATGTCCAAGTTCAGAAGGAACTCAAGGTCCCAAAGCAAGGCTCATAAGAGAGGGGTAGAACTTAAGAGTCTAAGAATAAGTGTAAGTACATAGGGGAAATCAGGGAGAGCCATGGCAGGATGGTGGTCATGCCCAACAATTGGGAATGCTGGCACACCTTTGACCAGCCTGTTAGTCAAGTTAGGAGCTAGGATCCATTGTGGATCGGGTTATGGCCTGGGCAGTAATTTGGATACTGTCAGGCCAAAGACCTTAACTCAAACATATAGAAGGGAATAGGGGTAGGGATTCACAAATAGAAACAGATACAAGGAAAGAGCACAATTAGCATAGATCATTGAATATGAGCAGTAAAGCAAACAAGAGTGCTAGAAAAGTAAACAAATAGGGATGAGGTAGAAAACTAAATAAAAGACATACCAGTTTCAAAGGAAAACAAGTGAGAAAACAGTAGTCTTGAGAGAGCCAAGTTACAAACAGAGTGATTCCAAAAGATCTTAAGCAAAACAGAGTGTTGATTTCAAAATAGTAGTGCAAGAAAGTATGCAATTGGGAGTGTTTTTATTCGTGTGAATCCCAGTGTTTGTAAAGAGGGAAGACAGGTCTTTATATAGTTTTGAAAACGAGTAGTGCATAGGCAAAGAGTGCACGAACATGGAAATAGCAATCAATTAGTATCAATTAAGACAACTAGAATCCTTTAATTAAGGAGTCTAGTTCAAACGGTTAGTCAAGGCAGAATAAGGAAAAACAATCAGTTCAATAAGGCTGATTATGGCAAAGAAATCACACAGTGCATAAATAAGGCCAAATACATAGTGGGTAATTAAGGAGAGTTGGAAAAGTAGTGTGTGTGTATATATATAAATAGGGCATCAGTTCGAAAATCAACCAAGTGGATTCCGGATCCAATTGTAATCACAAGGAATCCAAAGTAACTAAGGAAAGAGTCACATAAATATAGAAATAATTTAAAATTGGTACAGAATTACAGAAGGAATACACAAGATCATTTATTTAAGGATAACATCACAAGCATGGGATTTTTACACAAAAAGACCAAGTAAACAGCCAGTAGGGTAAATGAAGTTCAATCGAAGGAAAATCAGTGACAGTTTATCAGCCCTATTAAGGGGGTTTCAGAGTCAATCACTTAATTGGTAAAAAAAACCTTTGAAAGAGAAATTTCTCACATATATAAGCGCACAGATCAAACAAAAAGAGTCGTTAGATTGTTTAGAAAAAGAGTTTTAACATTGAAAGTCTCAGATTCACAAGCAAAAAGGATCTTAAGTTCAATTGCAGACTCACAGTGAGTCTGAAAGCCTAGGGTCCTAAAGCGGAACCCTAGTCCCCCTTGTCAAAGAAACCCCCCCAAAACCTAGGGTTTCGAATAGAGTTAGAGGTGAGAAGACAAGGGCATTGAGAGAGGCTTAGAAGACTTTTTTTTTTCAAAGACTTATGAAAGATAAACATACACAATAGTAAGAACACTGATTCAAAGTCATGCTTGAGAAAACTTGGAATTTAAACAACTTTCAGAAGAAAGAGATGATACGAATTTAAACAAAGTAGGTAAAACATGCTTAACAGGAACATAAACAGAACTCATTAAGGTGAAAAAAATCAAAGAGCTCAAACATAAACACACATATAGCAATGCATGAGGATTAATCGACACGAATTAATCATGCAAGCAAAAAAATAGAAGAGTATTGCATAATAGAGAAGAGCCAAGAGAGCAAACTCACGTGTGGTAAAAGAAAACAATCAAGCACAAGACACATATAAAGAAAGAACAGGAGAATCATCAAGATATTTGAAGAAACCCTTTTTCAGAAACCTTAAAATCGGATTTGAGCTATTTAAAAAAGGAAATTTGGGAAAAACCTTTGAAAAGTCAAGAAAAGACCAAGCATGTCACAAATCTAAAAGAAATAAGCAAGTACAGAACCTCATATGGCTTAGAAGCAGAGAAAACCCTAGAATGAGAAAGGTCTTGAGAAAAGTCGAATCCTGAGTCGAAGAGACTCATATTGCTTGAACACGCCGGAATAATGGTCGGAGAGGCCATAGATCTACAGATCTGAGATAGATCTAAAGAGAGCCATTGAAGTCGGGCCTCCAAACTTCGAGTAGCTTAGGTTTAACGGTGAGAGAGAGTGAACACATGCCACCCATGGCTTGGAATGCCATGGATTCCGGTGGAAATATGGTAGAAACAAGTGGGAGATGATTACGATTTTGGGGTGGGCTAGAGAGAGTTTTAGAGATGAAGAGTTCAAAGGCGGCGTATCTGATAGAATGGATTAGGGTTAGGTGGGTTAGGGAATTAAAAAAAGAAAGAAAGAATATCGGTCGTTGATTAAAATGATCAACGACCTAGATTTAAAGGGAAGCCGGGTGGGTTTAAAATCGGGTCAGGGGTTGGGTTAAAATTTGAATTGGGTTATTTTTATTTGACGGAATTGGGGGGTCAAATTGAGGCTAAAATTGAAATTGAAATGGGCTATGTGTTAAATAGCCAATTTCCCACTTTTTTATTTTACAAAAATAGTAATAATGATTTTAATAGAAATTTAATAGCACTAAACTAATTAATAATATATAAATATTAATCCAAAAATACTGAAAATAATTTTATAATTGTAAAATGTTATTAATCGTAAAATAGACTATAATTGCAATTATATGCATTTTAGCTTTTAAAAATACTAAATAAATTTGTAAAAATATACAAAAATCACCTTAATTATATTTTGGCCTAAATATGGGAATATAAATAAATTATTCACCAAAATAATAATTTTGGGAATAATTATTGGATTTTGTACTGCTAGAAATAGACAACAAATTGATTTTAAAATCCTAAAAATTAGGGAAAAATATCAAAACTCTTGGGCATGTTTATATATGTGTGAGCACGTGATTTTTGCCATATATATGAATTATTTCCAAAAAATTCAAACAAAATAATTTTTCTTTATTTTTACAATTTTTGTTAATTTTGTGGCATTTCTGTTAATTGTTTGCATTTTATTTATGCATTTTAATTCATATGAAAATACAAAAAATATACATTGGCATTTAGGTTTAATTTCATATTTTAGTGTCATTCAGTAGTTAAAATTGTTCAAATATAAAGAAAATAACAAAATAGTTCACTTTTGCATTTTAACTATTTTAATTGTGAATTTATCACAAAATAGTATTAAGCAATTTTAGGAGTTAATTACTTTGAAATGTATTAGGTATTTAATTTTGCATTTATAAAAAAATCAAAAAAATAAATAAATACAAAATACTTGATGAAATACAAAAGATAGATAAAAAATAAAGAGAAAACAAATAAAAGGGGAGGAGTGGACTGTTATAAACGAGTTGGGAATTTTTAATTCAATTGTTCATCCCAAATGCCCATCCGTCGCCCAGCCCAATCCCCATTACCCAGTCCAATTCCCACCCACAACCCCGTCTGCCTTTCCCCACTACGGTCCAAACGACGCCGTTTGGTGTCTTGTAATCTCAGCCATCAATTTCCCTGATCCAATGGCCTAAGATCTTTCCCCAATTTACATAAGAATGTCCCAAAAGATTAGTTAAACCTAAAAAACAATTGTCTTCCTCGTACTGAAATTGTGACACCGCCGGAGCCGCCGCCGGCAGTGAACGGTACCACCTCCAATCCACCCCAAAATGACACCCTAACTTCCTCTAATCTTCCCCATCTTGAATCCACAACCCATTTCCTTCAAATCCCAACCCAGGTTGTCGAATAATCGATCAAACTTTTCTGGCCACGAAACCACCAGTCCCAAACCCCACCAAATTAACACCGTATAACCGTCTTGGCCTCCTCTACACAACCTCATAGACACTTGTCTCGAATGTGGCTGGAACGGTTTGAATCTTCAGTTGAAGTTTTTCCGGCGAACCCTAAAGTGCTCCAAACCTTACCGGATTGACACCAAATGACCCCTTCGCTTTCCTCGTAGTGAATTTATCACCAACAAAGCCCAAGTGTCGTCAGAAATGGCCGAATTTGAAATGTTAAATGTCAGCCGGATTTCGAGCCATGACAGCGAGTTTTGTTCCCTTTTTTAGTTCTTTTATTTTTTGCTTCTTTGATCGTCATCATTAATTTCTAGTGTAAGACACATCTCGAGTTCTGTTGATTTTGATCCCAATTTTGTGTCTGATCATTGTATAATTAAATTGCAATTGGTCTTGTTGGTCTTAACTTAGTTTGATTGATAGCACGGTTTCAGATTTAAACTTGTTTTGATAATTGGCTATTTTTGTTAGTTAGGCTTAGATGTTAGTCTAATTAGGTTCCAATCATTCTTTGATATGTGTTTTAACCTCATGGTTTCATTATCTGATTACTCTGAAGATTGTTAGTTAACTAGGTTTAATGGTTAGATAGCCCTAGTTAGGATTGGGCAGGTTTAGATTAATTTGGTTTCAGAATCATTCAAGGGTATTTGGGTAACTAGTAGGGTACATGAATGCTGTAGAAATGGTTAGAAGTTCCTAGGTCTTTCTAGAATAGGGCATAGGTCAAACTCTAATAAGTTTAAGGGACTAACTTTTGTGACAAGTTAAAAAGTAAGGGGGCTAAACATTAAAATGAGTAGGGACTAAATAAGAAAAGAAAAATCTGAAGCTGCCCTCATCCTTGCCTATAAAAGGCATCACAAATGCCTTGTTGAAGGGTCCTCTTTTCAGCCATAAAAAAGAGAATCCCTTCCATAATTTTGCCTTTTAGATTTCATATCCAGATTTGAAATTCACATAGCAAAAAAATAAAAAATAAAAAAGTCAGAAACAAACGAAAACCAAAATGTTTCCTGTTTCATTGCTAATTGAGTTCATTTTTTCAAATTTCACTTGAATCACTACATTCTGCTTTACTTTTGTGTGTGTCAAAGGCAACTCAAAGTTATTGGATAGCTTGTTTGAAAGTATTTAGGATCAATTTGAGTAGTTGTTGGTTAAATGTTACCTTATTGAAAGGCCAGAAATAGTTGAAGTGCAGTTTCGAAATTCCTTGGATGTTTTTGAGTCCTTATGCTGTTGTACAAGTTTGTTTGGATTACTTGATGTTTTGGCTGGTTTCCTGTTGAAATTTCTGGTTGGTTTTAGTCTAAAATCATTCCTATTACTGGTTGTCGCTGTGGTATTTGCTATTGCTGCTGTGGAATAGATTTCCAATGAAATATTGCTGACATTCTACATCATCTTGTTATAATTCACTTCCAGGTACAAGTCTCGACTTCACAAATGTTGTATTTTTTCCATTGAAATGAAATGAAGGGACGATTCAAGGCTATGCTCGCTGTTACTGTTTACGGATGCAATCAGTTTAGAATTATCTAATGGTTTAGTTTTGAATCTGGACTAAGTAGTTTGCTATTTGAACATGTATTACATCGCCTAATGTTGCTATGTTATGGACTGTTAGTTTGGCTCAGTTAATTAGTGAGAATAATTTGATTCAATGTGCTGTTAGTATAGAATATGATGAAGTGATGTAGCTTCCTCTTGTTAGTAAGGTTTAAAAAGTAATCCCTGTTTTCGCAGTAGTTTTAGTTTTGTTTTAGTCAAGGAACGCGAATTTGGTTTACCTTACCTAAAGTATCGATTGGGCTGTTACATCTATCAAACCTCAAGCATAACACAAATAATCCCCTAATTGGTTGAGAGGGCTGGGACATTTGGAGTTGTGTCTAGACATGATTCTGTGTCTTCGTTTGGGCTCGATCTGGAAGCCATGCGTATTTGCTTCACCTGGACATGCTTAATCGTGCTCGTGCCAATTGTTCTAACAGTAGGCCCAAAGTATTGAGCCCTCAACCTTTTGGAAAGCACACCTTTGTGTCTGAGTGATAATCTGGCCAAGTTTATGTGGCCCATTGAGAGACCGTGCTAGCACCACGGAATCCGGGAATGCCTAACACCTTCTCCAAGTTTAACAGAATTCCTTACTCGGATTTCTGGTTCGCAGACTGTTAACAGAGTCATAGTTTTCTTGGTTCGGGATTCAACCGGTGATTTGGGACACCATTAATCTCCCAAGTGGCAACTCTGAATCTTAATAATAAATCCCGTTCCGATTGTCCTTTAATTGGAAAAACTCCTTTACGCCCTTGCGGGTGTAGTAAGCGGAAAAAGGAGGTGTGACAGCTCTGGCGACTCTGCTCGGGAAAAGAACCCAGAACATTTTGTTCAGGGTTCAGAATTCCAGCTTAGATAAATTATTGTATTTGGTTATATCTAATTTTCCAACATGTTTCATGTGCTAAATGTTTACCGCTTTGATATTATCTGAATTGTATATAAATTGTGCCGAAACCCTTCTCTTCTCATCTCCGGGGATGTGCTTAATGGTTGAGACTCCCTATTCTGTTAGTGTCAATACCTTAAAATAAAAAGAGTCCGGATAAGTTACTAAGCCGGACGATCCCGCGGGTTCCCGGTACGTAGCCCCCTCCTCGACTCGAGTTGTCCGCTCGGGTACACAGCCTAGAATACATACCCAGGTTTTGAACCTAGAATAACTTGACTTCACGCCGGATCCCTAGTAGGAGCGCTTATTTTCATCACGTGCATATGACTTAGGGGACTCAACACAGGGGTTGGGTCCGTCTAGGACAGGTGACCAGATATGAAAAGATCACCATGATGCATTTTTACGTGCACTTATTTGTCTCGGGCCCGCATGCTGACCGGCTTTTGAACATCGGGAATTTTGTAAAATTTAGAAAAAGAGAAAAAGAGAGAAATAATAGTGTAAAGAATTAATTGTTTAGTTTTAGAAAAATCGATGCCCAAATGCTGTCGAAACTCTGCCAAAATTTCAAAAAAATAAAAATAAAATGGAGATGTTTTGTTTTTAATAGTTTGTTTTAGTAAAAGCAAAGGAAAAATAGAAAAAGAGTCTTTATTTTTGGAAATTGTTCGCAGAAAAAAAAAACGCCTTTATTTTAGTTCGGGAAAAAATAGGTTGTTTTATTGTTTGTTGAAAATGAAAAAGAAAAAGAGAGTCGTTATTTTGTTTGGTTTTCAAAATAGAAAAGGAAAATAGTTTTTCTTTCCATGAAAAATGAAAATGAAAAAAAAAGTTTTGTTTTAAAATAGTTCGTTAATTTGCCTGAACTATGCTGGTTTGATTCTCACCGAATGTGAGATACGTAGGCAACCCTCATCGGGTCCAACCACCCCTTTTGCAAAAATAGCCAAAAATACCAAAATTTTAATTTTTATCCAATAAGTCGAGTGACGCCATTCGTATTGAAAAATAAGCCGAATGTCCCCAAAAGGGCGCCGGAAGGCTGTTTTTGCAAGAATAGCCACCCTGAGTCATTTTAAATCGGTTTGCGGGCACAACCCTAAAATTTCCCTTTCGAAAGTGCTGAAGGGCTGTATTTGCAAAGTCGAATCTTTGTTCTCTTATAATAAATATTTTTTGAAAATAGACATTTTTTCTTTAAAAATAAGTCATCACATGACCAGTTTTCTTTAAATATCTTACAGTTGATATTGAAGCCTTCTCAGTCTTGTGCAGGCCTGCGGCGATGCCGAGTGATGCCCCGTGGGCCCCAGGATGTGAAGCTTTGATGTACTCTTGATCTAGTTTTTTTTATCATCGAGTCTATATTTTGTTTTTGAAGTTTTCCTTCAAGAAAAACAATTTAAAAAGAAAAACAAAAACAACAAATTTTGCATATAATTTGCAAGAACTACGCTCGGTCTGATTCATGCGGGGTCATGATACGTAGGCAATCCACGTAGGATTCGACCATAACCAAAAGAAAAAGAAAAGGGAAAAGGAGGAAAAACCACAAAAAGGCAAAATGAAAAGAAAATAACGGAAAAACAAGAAAGAAAGGAAAGAAAAATCAAGAAAGGCAAGAAGGAAAAGAAAAAAAAGGAAAAAGAAGAAAAGAGTAAAGAAAAAGAAGAAAAACAAAGGAAGAGAAAGTTTACAATTGGAAATAAGGGAAAGGCCGGGATGATGCAGGTGACCGATCAAAAGTTGTTAAACGCCCTAACGCTAACGTGATGATTTTATTTTGTCATGTTATTCCAGAAAGGTGGTTGGTTTGTGGTTTCAAAGTGGTAACTCTTCTTTACAACACAAGGACAAAAGGCAGTCGGCGTCCTGACAACCCACTCTTACAACACCTGATCGAATAAACTAAACATGACAGGCCAAGAATCAGATACCAGAATTGTGGACCCGTCAAAAGAGGTAGAAGTGGTGGATGTCAATGCAATGAGGGAAGAAATGTTTAAGTTGAGGCAGCAAATGGCTGAAATGCATCAGGCATGGGTTAAGGGTCAGCCAGCTCCAGTTTATCCCGCCAATCCGGTATATGTCCCACCTTTGGCTCAGTCTCGGGAGCCTCCTACTGTGAATTCAGCTCCAGCTTTCCCTTTCTACCAACAGAGTTATAGCACCACCTCCTACCCTCCCCAAGCTCCACCACCCAAACAAAACCCTCCTCCAAAGAAGTTCTATCCTTCTCAAAAGTGCGCATACTGCTCAGGTGCCCTGGGGCATGACATAGAGAAATGTTGGAATCTGAAGAATGCAATTCAGAAACTTATTGATGCAGGCGACATTGTCGTGCAAAGTCAGGATTCAGCAAACACTGGCCAAAGTCTATCTCCTGTGCATAATGAGACACATATGGTGGGTGTGATCGATCATGAGAATGAGTTGGCAGAAGAAACCCAGAAGCAGTTTGCTCAGAACAATGTGATAAGAACTTGTGACAATTCCAGCAATCTTGGTGTGAAATTCAGTGGCTAAAATGTCGTGCTTTGTAATTGGGAAGACGCTCCATCTCTTGGAGTTTTGGTGGTTTATTTTGTTTTCATTTATGTTATCCGGGTTATTTTCAGGGTTGTAATTCGGACATTGTCTTGTGACTCAAACCCTTCTATCCTTTCACTTTGCCTTGTTCGTCTGGTCGTAGTAACTTGTGTAGTGCTATCTAGGTTTGTTCAAAGATTGTAACTAGTCTAGTTTGCTTACTTTGTTGTCTAAACCCTTCCACTCTTAGTATAATGCAATTCTCTGTATCGCGCCATTTCCAGTTCATTTTATTTAATTTCCTTCTCCTTTTACAATTCTTTTCATGATGGCTTTGTGTGACATGACATGCACGCATAATTCTCAGCCTAGTTTGTAAATGTCAGTTTAATAATGAAGCAATGAAACAATATTCGAGGGAAATAATTAAAGGCATTCTGAGAGCACTTCAAGCCCAAATCAAGTGAAACTGGGGGCAGATAGAACATAAAGAAATACTGTTGAAAAGGCATCATGCCGCATCGATTTGAAGCTAAAGGCAAGTGTAGAAGACAAATGTGGGGATGTGATTAGTAATTCTGGTGCAATCAAAAGATGTTACATTGTGTAGTTTGTACTTGGCATGTTTTGGAGATTGGAATGACAAAGGCATTTTATTCTGCTGTCCAAATACTTTATCCTTTGTTACCCCTTTGAGCCTCGGTTATTTTCTTGCATACCCCTCTTTCGAAATCGATAATAAAACTCGTAAGCCCGAGCGGGGAAAGTAAGTGGAGAAATAAGAGAAAAACAATGAAAAGAAAAAGAATAGAAAAGAAAAAGAAAGAAAAGAAAAAAGAAGAGAAAAGAAAAGAAAAGAAAAAAAAAAGAGAAGAAAAAGAAAAGAAAAGAAATGAAAAAGAATGAAAAGAAAGTGGAAGAAAGGAAAGATCACAACAAATGTAGTCGTCTGAACTACGTTTGACTTGATCCCAAAAGGGTACGTAGGCAGCCTCTCTCTGAGGTTCAATCACACCGAAACAGAAGTCCAAAAGCCCCCACGAAGGAAACTGGGGTAGAAGTTGTGGTTGTTGTTGGAAATCGGATTCCGGAAGTTGAAATGTTAAACCTATGTTTGAATTGTTTTGAGCCTTTGATATCCTTTCTTTCTAACCCCGTCCAAAAGTCTGCATTACGGTCCAAAGAAAGACCTTTTGATCAATCTTAGAGAGGTGCCAAATCAAGCAAACAAAGGTGAATCATATCAGGGGCAACACTCCAGTCCAAATGAAGGAAATGAAGAATGAGAGAGTCTGGTTGATGGAAACCCTCACGGGAACCCCAAGGCAATGGAAGCTGAGAGAAATAAAAATGAGAGAATCTTATTGGTGAAAACCTTTACAGGCACTATAAGGCGACGATGAGTTGAGAGAAAAACCAAAATGAGAGAGGCTTGATGGTGAAAACCCTTTGGGCACTACAAGTCGAATAAGGACTATGGATCAAATCAGGTAAGTAGAGCATTGAAGCCCAGTTTCGTGGCGAAAGGGTACAACAAGAGCCGAACATCAGAGTTGTTAAATATAATGGGCTGCAGGTGTATGCCAAGGTCATCAGAGTCAGTATCCACATCCGATAGGTTTCTAATTTGTAGTTTTCTTGTTAGGATTCATCTCTTTTATTGTCTTCCCACTATATTCCTTTGTCCTGTTTACTTCCTCTTGAGTCTGTCTGGTCATAACAAGTGAGAAATGACTTCAAAATCTTCCACCAGCTTTCTAATTGCACAAAATGGGATTTGATTAACACATCAAAACGTCATAAGTTAGGAAAGAATAACAAGCACACTGAGTTGGCAACAATCAACGTGATTTGGGATTCTTGTAAAATGCAAAGGCTTGGCATATACCAGTGCATGAACAATGCAACAGATGAAGGGTTAGTCTGAACAGAGCAAAAGTACTTCCTGTGATAGGCTTGACAAAGGGTAGTAAACCAGTCACGAGCAAGACTTTCCAAACAGAAAGTAAAAGCTATCATGGCAAATGCGGAGCTGTAGACCTCAAGGACTGGACCAAAGGCTTCATTCAAGAAAGAGCAACATACATCTTGAGTGGGTGGCAACTGACATGCTTTGGGACTCATGTGAAATACAAGGGTTTTGTACATATCAATGCATGAACAATGCAACATGATGGAAGGGGTTTGGGTGAATGGATCAAAGATATTGGCTGTGTTTGAATTGACAAAAGGGTGGTAGACCAGTGACAAGCAAAACAGAAATCAAAGGTGATAGACCCTAAGGCCAAGGCCGGTAATTTAGATCAAGAAAGAGTAACATGCACACTAAAGATGGTAACAATCAACATGCTTTAGGGACCATGTGAAACACAAAGGTTTGGCAAATGTCGATATGAGCGGTGCAACAGACAGAGGGTATTGGGTTTGGACAAAAAGAGGTATTTTCTAGGAAGTGGTTAGTCCAATAAACAAGCAGGGTCTTCAAATGGAAATCAGTTATCATGATAAGTGAAGGAGCAACAGACCTCAAGGCCGAGGCCAGTGGTTAATTCAAGAAAGAACAACATATACACGGAATAGGGGCAATGGACGTGCTTCGGGATTCATATGAGACATGAGTATTGGGGAGATGCCAGTTCATGAAATGCAACAAATAGAGGATATCGGGTCCAAACGGAGGAGGCATTTTATGTGATGAGGATGACAGAGAAAGGGTCCTAGTCTGGAAATAAGCAAGGTCTTCAAGTGAATATCAATCTTCTTGGGAAGCGAAGAGGCAGCCGCCCTCAAAGTTCAAGGCCACAAACCAACCATCACATTTAAACTAACAAGATTTTTCTTTAATTGAAACACAGGCAGAAATTTCGTTTGTTTCGGGGAAACTCACCGTAGGGAAAGGCAGGCACCAGACAAGTTTGACGGTAAGTTCTCAGGACCCTCCTGGAAAATGGGACTTAGTTTAAATTTCAAAACAATCATGAGTAGCATAATTTAGCATAAATGTACCCAAAAGGAATATAAGTTGGTTTCAAAGTTTGCATGTTTAAGATAGGATTCAATTAGGAGTTTTCAGGACCCTCCTGGATAATGGGATGTAGTTTCAAGGTCTGCTTAGATAACAAGATATAGTGGAGGTCGTACCTTCAGTAGATATACCTTAGGTTAAAACTGTTTTTAATTAGAAGCTGTGAGGACCCCCCTGGATAATGGGAAGTAGTTTAAGACTTTTTAGATAACAAATATAGTGGGAGTAATGCTTTTAGAAGGTATAACTTATGTTCGTAATTGTTAGGAGTTGTCAAGACCTCCCTGGATAATAGGACTTAGCTTTCAAATTCTTATAATAGTTGGTAGAATAATTCAGTTTAACACTCACCCATGTGCCCAACTACCAAATTGGGGCAGAAAATTTTCTTTGTTTGTTTATTTTGTTGTAGTCAGGAGCCCACTGGAGAACAAGGGAATACTTTTCGAGCATTGCAAGCAGGCGCCCACCTGGAGAAAAAGGGAATACTTTTCAAGCTTCAGCAGTCAGGCGCCCACCTGGAAAATAAGGGAAGTAAAATTCAATTTTAGCCTTTAATTTTTAATATTTGATAACATGATGTACCCAGTTACCAAACTGGGACAGAAAATTTTCTTTGTTTGTCTATTTTATTACAGTCAGGAGCCCACCTGGAGAATAAGGGAATACTTTTCGAGCGTTGCAAGCAGGCGCCCACCTGGAGAACAAGGGAATACTTTTGAAGCTTCAGCAGTCAGGAGCTCGCCTGGAGAATAGAGGCACGCATTTCAAATTGCAGCAATCAAGTAACATCAAGAGGAATGGCAAAACATCGTCAAGGCAACAACAAGAATCCCATCGGAAGAATACAAGATACAAGTTCAAGGCAACACAAGAGCAAGTTTGAAGACATAGATAGGATCTTTTGTTACTCATAAATCATAGTTTAGGCTAGTTTCTTTTGTTTTACCACGGTGTAATAAGGAGGTCAGCAAGCAATAGCAGCAGCAACAGCAACAGCAATGAGATCACAGCTCCTGGTAGTCCCAGCTACCAAGCCTTCCCGAACTACACTGATCTGATTCCTTTTTAGCCAAGGATATGTAGGCAACCTCCGAAGCAGGGTGCGGTCAAACGGTTTTCAAAAATGCTTCACAACGGAATATTTGAACGGGCAAAAATCGCTCGTATTTGCTCACTTATCTTTGCCCGAAAACTTTTCATGTTTCCGAGCAAAGAGGGACAACTGTGAGCACGTGATTTTTTCCCTATATATAAATTATCCTAAAAAATTCAAACAAAATGATTTTTCTTTATTTTACAATTTTTGTGAATTTTTTGGCATTTCTGTTAATTGTTTGTATTTTATTTGTGCATTTTAATTCATATAAAAATACAAAAAATATGCATTGGCATTTAGGTTTAATTTCATATTTTAGTGTCATTCAGTAGTTAAAATTGTTCAAATATAAAGTAAATAACAAAATAGTTCACTTTGCATTTAAATAACAAATAGTTCACTTTTGCATTTTAATTGTTTTAATTGGGAATTCGTCACAAAATAGTTTTAAGCAATTTTATGAGGTAATTACTTTGAAATTTATTAGGTTTTTAATTTTGCATTTATAAAAAAATCAAAAAAATAAATAAATACAAAATACTTGATGAAATACAAAAGATAGATAAAAAATGAAGAGAAAACAAATAAAAGGGGAGGAGTGGACTGTTATAAACGAGTTGGGCCTTTTTAATTCAATTGTTCAGCCCAAATGCCCATCCGTCGCCCAGCCCAATCCCCGTTACCCAGTCCAATTCCCACCCCTAACCCGGTCTGCCTTCCCCCACTAAGGTCCAAACGACGCCGTTTGGTGTCTTGTAATCTCAACCATCAATTTCGCTAATCTAACGGCCTAGAATCTTTCCGCAATTTACATAAGAATGTTCGAAAAGATTAGTTAAACCTAAAACATAATCGTCTTCCTCGTACTGAAATTGTGACACCGCCGGAGCCGCCGCGGGCGGTGAACGGTACAACCTCCAATCCACCCCAAAATGACACCCTAACTTCCTCTAATCTTCCCCATCTCGAATCCACAGCCCATTTCCTTCAAATTCCAGCCCAGGTCTCGAATAATCGATCAAACTTTTTCGGCCACGACACCACCAGTCCCAAACCCCACCAAATTAACATCGTATAACCGCCTTGGCCTCCTCTACACAACCCCTATAGCCACTTGTCTCGAATGTGCCTGGAACGGTTCGAATCTTCAGTTGAAGTTTTTTCGGCGAACCCTAAAGTGATCCAAACCTTACCGGATTGACACCAAATGACCCCCTCGCCTTCCTAGTAGTGAATTTATCGTCAATAAAGCCCAAGTATCGTCAGAAATGGCCAAATTTGAAATGTAAAATGTCAGCCGGATTTCGAGCCATGGCAGCGAGTTTTGTTCCCTTATTTAATTCTTTTATTTTTTGCTTCTTTGATCGTCATCATTAATTTCTAGTGTAAGACGCATCTCGAGTTCTGTTGATTTTGATCCCAATTTTGTGTCTGATTGTTGTCTTATTAAAGTGCAATTGGTCTTGTTGGTCTTAGCTTAGTTTGATTGAAAGCATGGTTTCAGATTTAAACTTGTTTTGATAATTGGCTATTTCTGTTAGATAGGCTTAGATGTTAGTCTAATTAGGTTCCAATCATTCTTTGATATGTGTTTTAACCTCATGGTTTCATTATCTGATTACTTTGAAGATTGTTAGTTAACTAGGTTTAATGGTTAGATAGCTCTAGTTAGGATTGGGCAGGTTTAGATTAATTTAGTTTCAGAATCATTCAAGGGTATTTGGGTAACTAGTAGGGTACATGAATGCTGTAGAAATGGTTAGAAGTTCCTGGGTCTTTCTAGAATAGGGCATATGTCAAACTCTAATAAATTTAAGGGACTAACTTGTGTGACAAGTTAAAAAGAAAGGGGGCTAAACATTAAAATGGGTAGGGACTAAATAAGAAAAGAAAAATCTGAAGCTGCCCTCAACCTTGCCTATAAAAGGCATTAAAGGCATCACAAATGCCTTTTTGAAGGGTCCTCTTTTGAGCCATAAAAAAGAGAATCCCTTCCATAATTTTGCCCTTTAGATTTCAGATCCAAATTTGAAATTCACATAGCAAAAAAATAAAAAAAAAAAAGTCAGAAACAAACGAAAACCAAAATGTTTCCTGTTTCATTGCTAATTGAGTTCATTTTTTCAAATTTCACTTGAATCTCCACATTCTGCTTTACTTCTGTGTGTGTCAAAGGCAACTCAAAGTTATTGGATACCTTGTTTGAAAGGATTTAGGATCAGTTTGAGTAGTTGTTGGTTAAATGTTACCTTATTGAAAGGCCAGAAATAGTTGAAGTGCAGTTTCGAAATTCCTTGGATGTTTTTGAGTCCTTATGCTGCTGTACAAGTTTGTTTGAATTACTTGATGTTTTGGCTGGTTTCCTGTTGAAATTTCTGGTTGGTTTGAGTCCAAAATCATTCCTATTACTGGTTGTCGCTGTGGTATTTGCTATTGCTGCTTTGGAATAGATTTCCAATGAAATATTGCTGACATTCTCCTTCATCTTGTTATAATTCACTTCCAGGTACAAGTCTCGACTTCACAAATGTTGTATTTTTCCATTGAAATGAAATGAAGGGACGATTCAAGGCTATGCTCGCTGTTACTGTTTATGGATGCAATCAGTTTAGAATTATATAATGGTTTAATTTTGAATCTGGACTAAGTAGTTTTCTATTTGAACATGTATTACATCGCCTAATGTTGCTATGTTATGGACTGTTAGTTTTGCTCAGTTAATTAGTGAGAATAATTTGATTCAATGTGCTGTTAGTATAGAATAGGATGAAGTGATGTAGCTTCCTCTTGTTAGTAAGGTTTAAAAAGTAATCCATGTTTTCGCATTAGTTTCAGTTTTGTTTTAGTCAAGGAACGTGAATTTGGTTTACCTTAACTAAAGTATCGATTGGGCTGTTACATCTATCAAACCTCAAGCATAGCACAAATAATCCCCTAATTGGTTGAGAGGGCTGGGACATTTAGAGTTGTGTCTAGACATGATTCTGTGTCTTCGTTTGGGCTCGATCTGGAAGCCATGTGTATTGGCTTCACCTGGACATGCTTAATCGTGCCCGGGCCAATTGTTCTAACAGTAGGCCCAAAGTATTGAGCCCTCAACCTTTTGGACAACACACCTTTGTGTCTGAGTGATAATCTGGCCAAGTTTATGTGGCCCGTTAATTTGGCATAGCTTCAGTTGGGTCGGAGCCCACACCAGACTGGTTTTGGTTTGGCTTATCCATGAGCCTGAAAGCGTTTCTAGGCTGAAGGTGAATTGATTAGGATCCTTGTTTATTATTAGAGACAAAAAACCAAAAATAGAAAATTGTAGTCACTTTTTTCTTAGCCCTTTAGTAAGATGATGAGATGAGTCTCGCCAAACAAAATATACAAATGCGGGGCCCTCAATAATTATTACATGAAAACAATTAGAATTTGGGAGGTCCGTTTAGCGAATTTCACAGCCTTTCCCAAAATAATAACTCTAGACTCTTTAGGCGCGATTTAATTAAATTATTCTCTTAAACTCGGGTGCGCATTGATGGGATCCAAATTCAAATCTCAACGAAGTCAAAATGTATTAACAACCATGGGTGCATTGATTGCGACGTGGTTTGAGACGCATTTTCACAATGTTGCAATTCTTTTAAAATAATAAAAAACAAAGCAGGTTACTAATAAAAGGCATATAAGGTAGAACATGTTTTGAAATCAGATAAAATCAAATACAACAGTTGAGCGATCGTGCTAGAATCACGGAATCCGGGAATGCCTAATACCTTCTCCCGGGTTAACAGAATTCCTTAATCGGATTTCTGGTTCGCGGACTGTTAATAGAGTCATAGTTTTCTCGGTTCGGGATTCAACCGATGACTTGGGACACCATTAATCTCCCAAGTGGCGACTCTGAATCGTAATAATAAATCCCATTCTGATTGTCCTTTAATTGGAAAAACTCCTTTACGCCCTTGCGGGTGTAGTAAGCGGAAAAAAGAGGTGTGACAATATGAATTACCCATACTATTTTAAAAGTATTTTGAGTATAAAAAATATATAGGAAAAAATTGGGTATCAAAAGCTGCCCCTCTTTACCCGGGAAGGATAAAAGAGTTGTCGGTTAAAGATATGATGGTCAATTTTGACCGAATAAAATGATTGAAGAATATTGATCGAGCTCTGGTTCCTGAGCTACCTACATATCCCTGGTCTTACAGGAATCAGGCCATATGTAGTTCAGGATCCGTTGGCGGACTATGCCGATGGAGATTTTAAAAAAAAAACAGACGCGATGTTCAGGTTGAGAAGGGTGGTCAGCGTCTAGTAGGCTGTGGGAACTGGAGTGGGATTGCTCCTACTGAGATAGCCGTTGCTAGCTGGTGTACCTGCAAATGAATAATACCAACATATATTTTGCGTAAATTTAAACGTGATACGAGTTCCCATTGGACCATGAATGCTGTCCTCGGACGGGCAGGATGAAGTCTTCGGACCATGACGTCCTGGGCCATGAAGCGTATAATAAAGGATTCGCAAGCTATGAAATAATGTTCTCGGGCTATGAGAATGATGCCTCCGAACTATGATGCCTTTGAATAATGATATGTAAAAGATAAAAAATGGGGTCCTCAGGCCATGGCATGGCATTCTCGGGCTATGAAAATGGTGCCTCTGAACAATGACGCCTTTGGAAAATTCGGCGATCTTTCAGCCCATGAAATGCAGAAAGTGGCGATCTTTTAGCCGATGCAAGACGTAAATGAAAGGGTGGCGGTATTTCAGCCGTGCAAGATGGATAAAGAGGCGATATTCCAGCCATGCAAGAAAGAATAAAGTGACGAAGTCTCAGCCAGCAGATATAAATGAAAGTGACAATATTTCAGCTGATGTAGAATTTAAATAAAAGGGTGGCGGTATTTCAGCCGTGCAAGATGGATAAAGAGGAGATATTCCAACCATGCAAGAAAGAATAAAGTGGCGACGTTTCAGACAACAGACGTAAATAAAAGTGGCAATATTTCAGTCGATGTAGGATTTAAATAAAGATGGCGATATTTTAACCATGCAGACGTAAATAAAAGTGGTGATATTTCAGGCGATGCAGGATTTAACAAAGGTGGCGATATTTTAGCCATGCGGATGGAGGTAGAGCTTAACCTCGGAAGGCAGAATGGTAGCCTTATGCAATGTAAGAAATGCAGGATGGAGGTAGAGCTTAACCTCGGAAGGTAGAATGGTAGCCTTATGCAATTCAAGAAATGTAGATGGAGACAGAGCTTAGTCTTGGAAGGCAGAAAGGTAGCCTTATGTAATGCAAGAAATGCAGATGGAGACAGAGCTTAGTCTCAGAAAGCAGAAAGGTAGCCTTATGCAATGCAAGAAATGCAGATGGAGACAGAGCTTAGTCTCGGAAGAAAAAAAGGTAGCCTTATGCAATGCAGAAAATAAAGGCAAATAGTAATGAAATCTCTTAGCTGATAGATGATAGTTGATAGCTGATTGCTGTATTGTCGCTGCTGGGGATGTCGCTTACGGATGGAAGTTGTAAATAGGTGATGATTCTGAGAGTCATATTCATGAAAAAGTATGAGTGTGTAAACGTATCTGATGATTTTATGTCTTGGGTGCGTGCATCCAAAGAAAAATCGTGAGTTTTGTAAAAGGGGGAAGATTATTTCATCTTCCCGTGGACTTCGCTCATCCTAATCGGCTCTTGTTTTTATTGGGGTAGCATCGCTAAACAAAGCAATTTTGATAGTAGTAATGCATGATTTAGTAAAAAAAAATGTTACATAAATACATAATTAAAAATAGTTTTCTTTAGATAAACCAACGGCTACGACACGGTTCAAGACATCACAACCTCTCTTGCTTCGGAATTTGAGGGTCCTCCTCAAAATTCTGCCCCAGTTTACTGTATTGGTGCTTCCGACGGCCGCGCGTGATGAATGGCCAAAAATTACTTTGGAATTTTGAGGGTCCTCCTCAAAATTCTGCCCCAATTTCCAATATTGGGGAAATGAAAGTTTTATTGAATTGTCACCAAACCCATAGGGCTGCCTACGTATCCCCTCTTAAAGGGGAATCAGGTCAAGTGTAGTTCAAATTACATCATAAAGAAATCATAAATGACTACACATAATATAATTTGACTGCATATGAATTTATCGGCTTTGGCCAAACTTCTCCTTTCTGCAAGCATGGGGGCTCCTCTTGTTAGAACCCGATGAACCATGTACGGATCCTGCCAGTTGGGGAGAGAATTTCCCCTGGGCTTCATCTTGATGTGGGGATTTTTCTTCAACACCAGCTGCCCCGGTGTAAACTGTCTTGGCTTGACTCTTTTGTTGAAGGCTTTGGACATTCTGTTCTGATACAATTGACCAAGGCAAACTATATTCATTCTCTTTCCATCTATAAGAGTTAACTGCTCGTAGCGACTCTTTACCCATTCTACATCATCGAGTTCTGCTTCCTGTTTGATCCTCAAGGAAGGAATTTCTACCTCGGCGAGAATGACTGCCTCTGTACCATAAAAAAACATATAAGGAGTTGCCCGGTTGATATGCGAACTGTGGTATGGTACCCCAACAAAGAAAACGATAACTTCTCATGCCACTGTTTATGCTTTTATATCATTTTCCTTAGTATCTTCTTGATATTCTTATTGGCCGTTTCTACAACTCCATTCATCCGAGGTCTGTAGGCTGTAGAATTCTTGTGTTTGATATTGAACATTTCACACATTGCTCTCATCAGGTCACTATTAAGATTGGAACCATTATGAGTAATAATTGACTCTGGGATGCCGAACCGGCAAATGATACGGTTACGGATAAAGTCTGCCACGACTTTCTTAGTCACTGCCTTGTATGATGCTGTTTCAACCCATTTGGTGAAATAATTGACTGCCACTAGAATGAACTTGTGCCCATTTGACGCGGCAGGCTCGACAGGTCCGATAACATCCATTCCCCAAGCGGCGAATGGCCATGGCGAGCTTGTTGCATTAAGCTCATTTGGAGTCACCTTTACCATGTTTGCATATATTTGACAGCAATGGCATTTTCGGACATACTGGATGCAGTCCGTTTTCATAGTCATCCAAAAATAACCAGCTCGGAGTATTGTCTTGGCTAAGACAAAACCGTCCATATGTGGGTCGCAGGTTCCTGCATGAATTTCTTCCAATAGCCTAGATACTTCCTTTGCGTCACACCTTAAGAATCGCAAATCAGGAGTTTTCTTGTACAGGATTCCTCCATTGTGAAAGAAATTATTGGATAACCTTCGAACTGTGCGCTTCTGAGTAGAGTTCGTAAGCTCTATATATTCTCCTGTTGCAAAATATTCCTTGATATCGTAAAACCAGGGTTTCCCATCCGCTTCTTCCTTGACATGAGCACAGTAAGTTGGATGATAATAAATCTTTACCGAGATAGGATCAATGAAATTCTTATTTGGATGCCGAATCATAGAGGATAGGGTAGCTAATGCATTGGCAAACTCATTCTGAACTCTGGGGACATGCTGAAACTCTGTCTTTGTGAATCTCTTCCTCAACTCCTGTAGATGATGCAAATAAGGGAGTATCTTGGAATTCTTGGTTGCCCATTCTTCTCGGACCTGATGTATAAGCAGGTCTGAATCTCCAATTACTAGCAACTCCTAAACGTTCATGTCAATGGCCAACTTGAGCCCCAAGATGCAGGCTTTGTATTCAGCCATATTGTTGGTGCATGGGAACCTGAGCTTAGCGGACACCAGATAATGCTAACCAATTTCTGATACTACGACTGCTCCTATGCCAACTCCTTTGAAGTTTGCTGCTCCATCGAAAAACATTCTCCACCCGTCATAGGATTCTGCAACGTTTTCTCCTATGAAAAATACCTATTCGTCAGGAAAATAGGTCTTTAGAGGCTCGTATTCCCCATCCACGGGATTTTTAGCAAGATGATCTGCTAGTGCTTATCCTTTGATTGCCTTCTGAGTCATGTAAACAATGTTGAATTCACTCAGCAGGATTTGCCACTTGGCTAGCTTTCCAGTGGGCATGGGCTTCTGAAAGATGTACATCAGTAGATCCATCCTCGATATGAGATAAGTAGTATAGGCACAGAAATAATGCCTCAACTTCTGAGCTACCCAAGTCAAAGCACAATAGGTGTGCTCTACTAAAGAATACCGGGCCTCGTATAGGGTGAACTTCTTGCTGATATAGTAGATGGCCTATTCCTTTCTCCCCGTTTCGTCGTGTTGTCCTAGAACACAACCGAATGCTCCATCCAATACCACAAGGTAGAGCAATAGAGGTCTACCTGGTTCAAGCGGAACCAAAACTGGTGGTGTTGACAGGTATTCCTTGATTCTGTCGAAGGCTTTCTGACAGTTATCAGTCCATTTGGTAGCGGCGTCTTTCTTCAACATCTTAAAGATTGGCTCACAAATTACAGTATACTAAGCTATGAATCTACTGATGTAGTTGAGTCTCCCTAGGAAACTCATCACGTCCTTCTTGTTCTTTGGTGGTAGCAATTCTTGAATGGCCTTAACCTTTGATTGATCCAGATCTATTCCTTGACAACTTATGATGAACCCAAGTAGTTTTCCAGTAGAAACCCCGAATGCACACTTAACGATATTTAGCTTCAGATTGTACCTTCTCAGTCTGTTGAAAAACTTTCTCAGATCTTCCATGTGGTTAGTGACTCTTGGATTTGATGATGACGTGATCTACATACACCTCGATCTCTTTGTGTATCATGTCATGGAAGATAGTATTCATAGCCCTCATGTAGGTGGCCCCAGCATTCTTTAATCCAAATGGTATCATCTTGTAATAATACATCCCCCACGGCGTAATGAAAGCCATTTTATCCACGTCTTCCTCGTCCATCCATATCTGATGATACCCAGCGAAAGAATCGATGAATGACTGTAGTTCATTCTTGGCACATTTGTTAATTAAAATGTGTATTTTTGGCAGGGGGAAGTCGTCTTTTGGACTGGCCCGGTTGAGATCCCGGTAGTCAACATAAACTCTAACCTTCCCGTCCTTCTTCGGTACTGTCACGATGTTGGCTAACCAAGTCGGATACTCTATTACCTTGAGAACCATGGCTTTAACTTGCTTGGTGACTTCTTTCTTGATTTTCAAACTCATGTCAGGTTTGAACTTCCTGAGCTTCTGCTTTACCGGGGGACATGTCGGATCGGTTGGCAGTTTGTGAACTACAATAGATGTACTGAGACCAGTCATGTCATCATATAACCAGGCGAATATGTCATCATATTCCTTTAGAAATTCCATGTACTCTTTCTTTTCTAATGGTGACAGATGAACACTTATGCGCGTTTCTTTGACATTCTCTGTATCTCCCAAGTTAACAACCTCAGTCTCGTCTAGGTTGGACTTAGGTCTATTCTCAATATCCTCAACCTCTTTAACAACCTCTTCTGGTATATCATCCTCTTCTGAGTCTATATCCGTTTGTTGCGTTATCTTGTTGCAAGTCACAATCGTCGGTTCATCAAGATAAGTAATAGTAATGTTGTGTAAATAAAGTAAACGATAAAAGGTAATAAAGGCGAGATTTATAAGAAACTGAATGCTTTGATAAATTTCATAATCGTTTTGAACATTGGAGCTCTTATTTTGAAATTAAAATTCAGAAAGAAAGTCAAGTACCAAAAAATAAAGATGATGCATGGTGCTTTGTTCAGCCTTGCTGCCCCAAAGCTTTCCGGGCCCTGGTGGTTCTGATCGACTAATTGTTCAGGCGTTCTCCTCGGCTCACGACTTGTATGGAAGGGCCTTCCTCCCCTTCCTCCTCGAAAATGACACAACAGTCCATATTATCATCTTCCAAAAACAAATTCCTCACTGCCGCCAGTGCTTCCTCTTCTTCCGACCCATATATGACATCGGCTAGCTAGAAAGTCTTCTCCAGGCGAGGTATCGGATGCTCCAGTAGGTAGTAGGGACTGCGCCATGGTGGCGACCAGTGGTTGAACTCCTCTTAAGTGTATTCATATCCCAAACCAAAAGTGGTACCATGTTTCTTCAGCTTGATAGGTTTGGTGATTCCTTGGAGGTTCTTGCCGAGTCCTTTGCCAGATTCGTATCCACACCAATTCAGTATACTTTCAATTTTGTTATCCCACCATTTATCCTTTTCCACGACATTAACTCGCTCAATATAATGGTAGGTTTCTCCGACTATCTTCCTTCTTCCTCCGATTGTCGGGATGGTCTGGCGACTGTATATGGGATTGCTATCGTCGCTATGAATAATCACCTCTTAGTGATTCCACTCAAACTTCACTGCCTGGTGGAGGGTTGATACAACAGCTCCAGCAAAATGGATTTAGAGCTGTCCCAGTAGCAAGTTGTAAGACGCCGGGATGTCTATCACTTGAAAGTCAACGTCGAACCAGGTCGGTCCCATTTGTAGACACAAACTGATTTCCCCAATAGTGGACCTTTGGGATCCATCAAAAGTTTTGACATTGATGGCTCCATCCTTGATCTCATGCAGGCTCTTCCCCAATGTTCTGAGAGTTACCAATGGACAAATATTGAGGCTGGACCCTCCGCCAATCAGAATCCTGGTGATGAAATAATTCTCGCACTGTGCAGTGATGTGCAATGCTTTGTTGTGTCTTAGCCCTTCCGGCGGTAGCTCATCCTCGTGGAAAGTGATTTTGTGACTTTCCAATACCTGCCCTACCATGTTTGCTATTTCTCCTTGAGTTATGTTGCTGGGTACATATGCCTCACATTGATGACTCCATCCTTGATCTCATGCAGGCTCTTCTCCAATGTTCTGAGAGTTGCCAATGGACAAATATTGAGGATGGACCCTCCGTCAATCAGAATCCTGGTGATGAAATAATCCTCGCACTGTGCAGTGATGTGCAATGCTTTGTTGTGTCTTAGCCCTTCCGGCGGCAGCTCATCCTCGTGGAAAGTGATTTTTTGATTTTCCAATACCTGCCCTACCATGTTTGCTATTTCTCCTCTAGTTATGTTGCTGGGTACATATGCCTCACTCAGTATCTTCAACAAGGCACTCTTATGTGCATCATAGCTTTGCAGCAGAGCTAGGATGGAGATTTGTGCCCGTGTTTTATTTAGTTGATCAATGACTGAGTACTCCTTTGCTTGTATCTTCCTCCAGAGATCATCGGGCCCAGTTTCAATAGGTCATCCAGAGGCCTACTTACTTGATTCAGCTACATGTTCCGGAGTATAAACCCTGCCGGTTCTTGTCATACCCTGCGCTGCAACTACTTCTCCGGTTTTGGCTTTTCCTTTTCTCCTTGCCTCGGCCGTGTAATCCCAGGGGGTGGTCTTCATATGGAATGGCACTATGGCTAACATTTCCACTGGGATGGGTACCCTTGATTTGGGAGGTAACACAACAACTTCAAATGGCACAGGTGCCTTTGGGGACCCAAACTCGACCTCAATTGGTCCTGGCGTCTTAGCAGAAGATGGTGTTTCAAGGTCAAGTGGTATGGACATGTTCACTTCAGTGTCTTCAGAAGGATGGATCTGGACTACAATTGGATTAAGTGTGACTATTGGTTTCTTTGGCTCGTCACCTTCAGCGATCAATCCGATTGATCCTTCGGGGTCTCAATCATCTTCTATCTCAATCATGTGAACGCCTCTGCCTTTGTGGTCAATCAAGGGTTTGTTGAGAACATTAGGAGCAGGCTCCTTTGCCACGATGATCTTGTTGTCAATCAAAGCCTGACTGTTATCCTTCAGAGAGCGGCACTCATCAATGGTATGCCCCTTCATGGTGGAGTGGTATGCACAGGTTTTGTTTGGGTTGATCCAGTGGGAAGGATTTTTTGGAGTTATAGCAGGGATAGGGGTGACATAACCGGTAGCTTTAAGCCTTTCATACAGCTGGTCGATTGGTTTGGCAATGGTAGTGTATTATTTGGGAGGTATGTTGTCGAAGTTTTGTCGGGGTCTAGGGAAATTTTGGTGGGGTGATTGATAGTGAGCTTGTTAGTTATTGTAGGCTTGGTAGATGCGTGCGGGTTAGGAGTATTTGGGTGAAGTAGGCTGATATGTGAGAGGCGGAGATGTTTGGTAAGTAGGTGGTGGAGCTTGGTAAGAGGGCAAATGTGCTTGGTAATTTGGGGTAGGTTGATATTAGGAGGGCGTATTGGGTATGTTTGGTATTTTATTGGGGATTTTGTTCTTTGTGCAACCATCACGGTACCCACATCCCTTTTCTTGGATGTGCCACCAGACTGTAGAGCCTTGTTGGTAGCCTGTAATGATTCAAAGTTAGTGACCATACCACTTTAATACCTTTTTCGATCCTCTCCCCTAGCTTGATAATGTCGGAAAATTTCTGGCCTTCGATAAACATCAACCTTTTGTAGTACTGTGGGTCTTGGGCATAGACGAAAAACCTGTTTATTTGCTCATCTTCTAAAGCCAGCCCGACCTTAGTGGCTTCTGATCTCCAATGAGTAGCATACTCGCGGAATGTCTCCTTGGGTTTCTTTTTCAAGCTCTAGATGTAGAACACATCTGGTGCATTCTCCGTGTTGAATCTGAACCTGTCCATGAAATCGGATGCCATACTTACCCAGTTTGACCACTTCTTTGAGTCTTGGCTAATGTACCAAGATAGAGCATCCCCTTTTAGACTCCTCATAAAGAGCTTCATGCGAACCTTTTCATCTTTTCCTACTTCGACCAGTTTGTCAGAGTATGTCCTTAAATGAACTCTGGGATCCCTGGTGCCATCGAACATCTCGAACTTGGGAGGTTTGTACCCCTCAGGTAGTTTGACATCTGGTTAAATGCAAAGGTCTTAGTAATTCAATCCCTCGATCCCGTTGCTTCTTTCAACACCTTGGACTCGGCTAGTCAGCTTCTTGAGTTCTGCGGTCAGATTTTTGATAAGAGAGTCTTTGTCATCAGACTCAGGCGTGCTCGAGGTGGGCGGAATGGGGTGTGGTATGGTTTCCACATAGATGGGGGTGTTGTGGTGATGATCATTTGTGGGGTTTAGTGGTTCAGGGATGAGCAGTGGGGTGTTGCTTGAAGTGTGGCATGTGTTGCATTGGTGATGGAGAGGGGGTTGGTTCTGTGGTTTCAGGATGTTTTGAGGAGGTTTGGGATTTTGAGTGTTGGGGAAGTTGACGTCTAGGGTAGTGAGGGAAAATGACAAGCTTGCCAAATTCCGAACTTGGTCCAGTTCTTCCTGAAGTTTCAATAACTTCTGTTCAAGCTGGGAGGTGCTTTCCTTGGAAACTTGAATACCCTGAGAAGTCTTTACCCTTTCAACCGAACTCTTATTTCTGATGTTGCTCAAATTTTCCATTTTTTCCTTGTTCTTGTTTCTGATAGGACTCGGAGGATGAGGAGTTGGAGGGCCCTTAGATCTTATGAAATATGATGACGATGCCAGAGTGAATGAACTAACCTTTGGGGAAGGGGAATAAAACAAAAAGTAAAAACAGAAAGGTAAAAAGTTAGTGTGGATCATGAGGAGAAAACATCGCAATATTTAAATACATAGTGCAATAATATAAATCGTGTCCTAATTTGGGAGCGTCGTTGTGCCCGAGGTAGGCCTAGTGACAAGTTAATTTGGAGAACTTATAATGCTAAATGCCTCATTTTATTGATAAAAATAAGACGAATCCCAAAACGACACTAAAATTGCAAAAAAAAAAATGACACTAATGGCCATTGGCCTTATTACATTTAAAGCAAAGAAAAGACTCCTAACTACTTGGTCCAAGAAGGACCTTCCCTAGACTCGGCATCTTTAGCTCCATCGAAGTGGATGTGCCCCATTGATGTGAGGGAGAATTCATCTGGGTAAGTGCGGTAAGACTTACTATGGTCGTATCTCTCGTACAGATAGTCTAATGGAATGTAGGAATCTTTCAAGCAGGTCAGGTCTGTGTTCTTCTTTAGTCCCATCATTTTGAGAAAACCCTACCCTTGCGATTTTCTAGCATAAGAAAACCCGGAGTCTCCCATGGAATACTAGCTAATCCTCCTATTTCCTCGAGCAAAGGCGTCATTTCAAGGTCCCCGAAGCAAAACACAGATCTGTAGGCATCCCAGAATAAAGTTGCAGCCTCTATGATTTTGTTGTCGGGTCGGATTTCCAAAAGAGAGGCAAATTCCCCAAATATTTTTGGACGAGGGTTTGATCATTGGGGTGAAGGTCTTCACACTAGCTTAGAAACCTTGGGTGGATGTTGGTTACCATGCCGAATCTGGGGACTTCGTGCCTCATTTTAGCAAAACAAAGTGTTAGAACCTTACCCCTGCCGGACTCGACTATTTAAACCAATAATTAGCTTAAAATCATTTAGCTCTCCAAATAAATCAATAGAACGTGGTGGTGTCCGTTTGGGTTTCAAGGAAACCTGGCAAACTTTGGATAAGGATATCTTAAAGAATTGTTATTCTGACAACATAACCAACTCGACTAGGTTTGACAGTGATGCATGCATAATTTAAACAGAGTAAGGTTTCTATGGGGTATTAGACTAGTACCCTTGAGCGGACAACTCAAGAGGGAAAGGCACGGAACCGTTGACTGCACCGCTGATCGACTGGTTTTACTGCAAATATGCCTTTGCCAAATTTTGGGGTTGATAATCGAAAGAGCGCAACCACTCATTATAAATGTTGCTATAGTATTTTGTTTGACATGAGTGGAATATGATGTTGAAGATGCAATTATAAGAATGAAACAAGTTGTCACGTATTTGCACATTCATAAAGTAATAATTATAGTAATTGCTCACAATTACAACAATATTGAAGGAAAGCAATAAAGGAAAGCGTTAAAAGAAAAGAAACGAAGAGCCAAGTCAGTTTCATAGAAGAAGCGATAAAGATATTAAGTAAAGGCAATAAAAAAACAATAAAGTCACAAATAGCATGAAATGGTAAAAGCCTAAAAGAAAATCCCCAGTAGAGTCACCATGTTGTCGATGCCCCCTTTTTGTATAGGAGAAATCGGGTTTATGACATTTGGGCGGACAACTCTATTCCCTTTGGGAATTAGGGTTTTGAGATTTAGAAGAGTCGCCACCTAATGATTAAGTGCATTAGGACACTAAGAAAATTAAAAGAAAAGAAGAACCAGAGAATGGGTAAGGGCTTGAAATTATCTTAGGGGAAAGGTGTTAGGCACCCCCCAAGATCCACTAGTGTGGTTCCCAACCATGCTACAATTGTGACTTTAAAGCAAATAAAACATACAAGACAACTTCCACTTATAAGTAGGGATGTATAAAGGTCAGATAAACATGTTGAAGTTAGGGAATAAGTGGTTTCATAGTCATTTAAAAGAATGTATAAGTGCATAAAAATGGGGATCAAGTAACGAATGTAAATAATCAGACAAAAAACTAAAATGGGCTGAAGTTTAAAAAAGAAACAGTGCTGAAAACCAGACAATTAAAAGAGCTTGTGCATAATAAGTTAAAGAGTTGAGGCAAACTAAACATCTTAAAAAATTCTGGAAAAAGGGAAGGGAGCAAGTAAGGAGGAAAGTGGGTCCTAGGTTTATAAATAATATGGATCACCCCACACAACACCCGGTAACCATTTATACACGTGGTGTTATCGCGTGGTCTTCATATCCATATCTACCCTTCCCACCCCGTTAAGGTATTAAAGCGCGGGATAGTATCATTACATAATGCATGCTATTACTCGTCCCACTCCTATCATTCTCGAAGGCATTAAGACTACTAGTCCTAAAGGAAAGGGGTTGGGGCTTTTTAGAGTTTCAAAAGGATAAAAATCTAAGCGACAAGCAAAAAAAACACATAAACAATTTGGGGGAAACAAATAGCAATTAAGGCTCACACAGGCCTCCTTACTTAAAAGAGAAAATATAGCATGACTTCAAATACTGGTTTGGTCTAAATTAAATTAAAATCGTAGGCTGGGCTAATTCATATCATATTTTTCAGATGAGGAGTCCGAATTAGCCTTGTCTTGATGTAGTTTATCAAAATTGACGCAATTAATTACCTAATAGTTTGCCTAAGTGAGACCTATAGGCATGACATCTAATAGAGTGTACTGATTCTAGGGAAAAGGTTCTGGTTTTATAAATTAAAGATCTGCATATTTTGACAACCTTATGACTGATTTTAGACTCGTAGATGAAATAAGTGAAGCTCGTTCAGTTGATTATTCCTATAGGCATGATTTCTAAGCGTAATTGGTTTTAAACGATTACATAAATGCAAGAGTCCTATAGGCAGGGTATCTAGAGTGAAGTTGGTTATTTATTAAACCAATGATTATTTGCCTAACATCATGTATACGCAGAAGTACAGAAACTAAGATCATGTTTTCTATATGCAGAACTTATAGGCATAATTTCTAAGATGCAGAAATGCAGGACTTATAGGCATGGTTTCGCATGATTTCTAAAATGCAGAAGTACAGAAAACTTATAGGCATAATTTCTACGATGTAGAAGTGTAGAATTGCAGAAAAGCTTGTAGGCATGAGTTCTAAAATGCAGAAATGCAGAAGTGCAGAAAACTTATAGGCATGAGTTCTAAAAATGCAGAAATTATAAGTAACCTATAGGCAAGTTTTCTACCCTTTGCATGCATTCATCTCCATCCCTTTTCACTAGCCATCCCCAATCATTATTACACATTATTACAGACCTAAATGAATAAAAAAAAAGTGAAATTATATTAGAAGTTCCAACTACATCCAAATAGCCTAATTCAGACCCAAAGTCCAACAATATGAGATAAACCAACTTTTAGGATTAGATTTCTAAAAGCCTTTCTCATATTTGGGATGTGTCAAAGTTCCCAATAGTCTCAAACGGCTCCGGGCAGTGCTTACACCCCAAACACATTGCAGAATTAAGATCATAGTGCAGTGTGGAAATGCCAGCCCTCAGATGTCCAAGTTCATAGGGAACTCAAGGTCCCAAAGAAAGGCTCATAAGAGAGGAGCAAAACTTAAGAGTCTAAGAATAAGTGTAAGTGCATAGGGGAAATCAAGGAGAGCCATGGCAGGCTGGTGGTCATGCCCAACAATTGGGAATGCTGGCACACCCCTGACCAGCCTGTTAGCCAACTTAGGAGTTAGGATCCATTATGGATCAGGTTATGGCCTGGGCAGTAATTTGGATACTGTCATGTTAAAGACCTTAACTCAAACATATATAAGAGAATATGGGTAGGGATTCACAAATAGAAATAGATACAAGGAAAGAACATAACTAGCATAGATCATTGAACAAGAGCAGTAAAGCAAACAAGAGTGCTGGAAAAGTAAACAAATAGGGATGAGGCAGAAAACTAAATAAAAGACATACCAGTTTCAAAGGAAAACAAGTGAGAAAATAGTAGTCTTGAGAGAGCCAAGTTGCAAACAGATTGATTCCAAAAGATCTTAAGCAAAGCAGAGTGTTGATTTCAAAACAGCAGTGCAAGAAAGTATGCAATTGGGAGTGTTTTTGTTCGTGTGAATCCCAGTGTTTGTAAAGAGGGATGACAGGTCTTTATATAGTTTTAAAAACGAGCAGTGCATAGGCAAAAAGTGCACGAACATGGAAATAACAAATCAATTAGTGTCAATTAAGACAGCTGGACTCCTTTAATTATGGAGTCTAGTTCAAACGGTTAGTCAAGACAGTATAAGGGAAAGAAATCAGTTCAATAAAACTGATTAGGGCAAAAAAACCACATAGTGCATAAACAAGGCCAAATACATAGTGGCTAATTAAGGAGAGTTGGAATAACAATGTATTTATATATAAAAAAAATAGGGCATTAGTTCGAAAATCAACCAAGAGGATTTCGGATCCAATTATAATCACACGGAATCCAAAGTAACTAACGAAAGAGTCACATAAATATAGAAATAATTTAAAATTGGTATCGAATTACAGAAGGAATACACAAGATCATGTATTTAAGGAAAACATCACAAGCATGGGATTTTTACACAAAAATACCAAGTAAACAGCTAGTAGGGTAAAGGAGGTTCAATCGATGGGAAATCAGTGACAGTTTATCAGCCTTATTAAGGGGGTTTCAGAGTCAATCACTTAATTGGTAAAAAAAACCTTTTGAAAGAGAAAGTTCTCACATATATAAGCGCATAGATCAAACAAAAAGAGTCGTTAGGTTATTTAGAAAAAGAGTTTAACATTGAAAGTCTCAGAGTCACAAGAAAAACGAATCTCAAGTTCAATTACAGACTCACAGTGAGTCTGAAAGCCTAGGGTCCTAAAACGGAACCCTAGTCCCCCTTGTCAAAGAAACCCCCCCCCCCAAACCTAGGGTTTCGAATAGAGTTAGAGGTGAGAAGACAAGGGCATTGAGAGAGGCTCAGAAGCCTTTTTTTCAAAGACTTATGAAAGACAAACATACACAACAACAAGAATACCGATCCAAAGTCATGCTTAAGAAAACTTGGAATTACAAGTTTTAGAAGAAAGAGATGATACGAATTTAAACAAATTAGGTAAAACATGCTTAGCAGGAACATAAACAGAAATCAGTAAGGTGAACAAAATCAAAGAGCTCAAACATAAACACACATATAGCAAAGCTTGAGGATGAATCGACACGAATTAATCATGCGAGCAAAAAAATAGAAGAGTCTTGCATAATAGAGAAGAGCCAAGAGAGAAAACTCATGCGTGGTAAAAGAAAATAATCGAGCACAAGAAACACATAAAGAAAGAGCAGGAGAATCAGAAAGGTATTTGAAGAAACCCTTTTTCAGAAACCCTAAAATCAGATTTGAGCGATTTTAAAAAGGAAATTTGGGGAAAACCTTTGAAAAGTCAAGCAAAGACCAAGCATGTCACAGATTTAAAAGAAATAAGTAAGTACAGAACCTTAGATGTCTTAGAAGCAAAGAAAACCCTAGAATGAGAAAGGTCTTGAGGAAAGTCGGATCCTGAGTCAAAGAGACTTATATTGCTCGAACATGCTGGAATAATGGACGGAGAGGCCATAGATCTACAGATCTGGGATATATCTAAAGAGAGCCATTGAAGTCGAGCCTCCGAACTTCGAGTAGCTTAGGTTTAATGGTGAGAGAGAGTGAACACATGCCACCCATGTCTTGGAATGCCATGGATTCCGGTGGAAATATGGTAGAAACAGGTGGGAGATGATTACGGTTTCAGGGTGGGATAGAAAGAGTTTTAGAGATGAAGAGTTCAAAGGCGGCGTATCTGATAGAATGAATTAGGGTTAGGTGGGTTAGGGAATTAAAAAAGGAAAGAAAGAATATCGGTCGTTGATTAAAATGATCAACGACCTGGATTTAAAGGGAATCCAGATAGGTTTAAAATCGGGTCAGGGGTCAGATTAAAATTGGAATTGGATGGAATTAGGGGGTCACATTGAGGCTAAAATTTAAATAGAAATGGGCTATGTGTTAAATAACCAATTTTCCACTTTTTTATTTTAAAAAAATAGTAATAATGATTTTAATAGTAAATTAAAAGCACTGAACTAATTAATAATATATAGATATTAATCCAAAAATATTAAAATAATTTTATAATTGTAAAATGCTATTAATCGTAAATTAGGTTATAATTGCAATTATGTGTATTTTAACTTTTAAAAAATACTAAATAAATTTATAAAAATATATAAAAATTATTTTAATTATATTTTGGCATAAATATGAGAATAAAAATAAATTATTTACAAAAATAATAATTTTGGAAACAATTATTGAATTTTTTACTGCTAGAAATAGATAACAAATTGATTTTAAAATCCTAAAAAATTAGAGAAAAATATCAAAACTCTTGGGCATTCTTATATATGCATTACCCATGCTATTTTAAAATTATTTTGAGTATAAAAATACATAAAAAAAATTAGGTATCAACAACACTTCTAGTGGACAGATTGTACAACTTATACCCTTTCTTACCAAATGGATAATCAACAAGCACACAAGGAGCTGTTCTAGGATCTAGTTTATCTCTATTACACTTGGGGATAGTAGCATAGCATAGGCATCCAAAGGTATTCAAATGAGTATAGGAAGGTAATTACCATATAAAACTTCAAAGGGGTCTTATTGTGTAAAACAGTTAAGATGAATCTCTTTATTAAGTATGCGGCAGTTAAGATGCAATCACCCTAGAATTTTGTTGGTAGTTTTGATTGAAATAATAATGCTCTAGCTGTTTCTAGTAGGTGTTTATATTTTCTCGCAACAACACCTTTTTTATGGGGTGTATGTGGACAAGAAGTTTGGTGGATAATGCCATTATCAGAGAAGTATTGTAAGGTAGAATATGAGGGACCTATTTCTAGTGCATTGTCACTTCTGACTATTTTAATAGGAAGATTGAATTGTGTTTTAATCATAGATATGAAGGCTTTCACCAAAGAAAACCATTAATTTTAGATTGCATTAAATGGGTCCAAGTTGCCCTACTATGATCATCCACAATGGTAAGAAAATATCTATCTCCAGAATATGTGTGTGTGTGAGAAGGTCCCCATGTATCAACATGAATCAATTCAAACAAAGAATTAGATATAGAGGTGCTATGAGAAAAAGGCAATCTATTTTGTCTTGTTATTGGACAAACAAGGCATACAAAATATTGTTTAGAAGACAAATCAACAGATATAGAAGGAATGAGCTTCATTTTAGCAAAAGGAATATGTCACAGCCTATGGTGCCACAGTATATCATGCTTATTCATACTATGTGCATCATTTGAAGGAACTAAAGGAATAGAGTTCAAAGCACATTTATTTTGTACAACTTTATTAAAGGAAATATCAAAAACATTCTTAGGTTATACATTCTTATTGAAAATAGAAATAGGGAATCCAGAACCAGGAGTAGAGTGATGCTCATGAAGAAGCTTGTAAAGTCCTTGGTTCAATTTACTAAGTTGCAGAAGCTTCCTTATGGAAAGGTCCTCTATGAGAATACATGAAGAAGAAGTAAACAAGATTAGGCATTTAAGTTGTTGAATTAATTTGTGTACTGAAACCAGATTATAGTGAAAGGCTGGAATGTATAGTATTTGATGGAGAGTCAAAGAAAGAGACAGAGTAACAGATCCAATAGAAGTAACCTTTGCCTTATATCAATTAGGTAAAGTTACTAAGTACGGAGTAGTTAGTAGTATGGTGTTAAAGAGGATATCTTTATTAGAGGTCATGTGATCAGTAGCCCCACTATCTATAATCCATACACTTCTAATAGCCCTAAGTAGCAAACAAGCATGAGAGTCATTATCAAAATAAACAGGCAGAGATAAAACACTACCAGCAAAGTTGGAAGAAGCCATCAGGTTGGATTGAGAGTCAGAATCAGAACCAATTTGAGTCTGCTCCAACAATGTCATGAGTTGTGAATATTATTGTTTGGTTAAACCAGGAATGGATGAAGCTTGATCATCGCAGAGCGGAGCAGGAGTACCATTACCAGGAGTACTATCACATAACTGAGGATAAGCATACTTCTAACTAGGATATGGACACCCAATCTCAGTGGACACATTTGTAGTTACCCTCTTTTCTTTATTAAATTTGAAATTTTGGGAAATCCCATGGAGTTTATAATATTTGTCAATTGTGTGACCTGATTTCTTACAATACTTACAGAACACATTGCTCCTAGAGTGACCAAAGTCTATCTTCTGATTGTACTGTTTTGGAGGAATGCCTTATTGTTCATATTGGCAAATAAAGAAGTAAACTCTGGAGTTAGTTGAGGAGTGAGATGAACCTGTCTTTGATTCTCATCTTGAAGGAGTATATTATATGCACTATCAACTGAAGGAGGAGGTTGCATCATCAACAAATTACTCCTAACCCCCACATAAACTTCATTCAAGCCCATAAGAAACTGATGTAGCTTATTATCATCCTCATCTTTTTGAATACCTAGCTTAGCAGCACAAGTACATGAATTACCATGATTTTTACGCATTGTGCCTAACTCATCCCAAAGCTTCTTCAGTTTATTAAAGTATGAAGCAATATCAAGATGATCCTTGCTGAGTTGAGGTTAATTCCTTTTCAATTTCAAAGACCTTAGTCCCATTTACAGCTCTATATCTACGCTCCAGTTGTTTCCAAATACTCTTAGTAATTTCTGAGTACTTGACACTCTCAGCAATAACTGGTGAGAGTGAACTGGTTAATCATGAGATTACCATATTATTGCATGTATCCCACTATCGTAATTTTGCAGGTTCATAGTTAGAAGAAGGTCTAGGACAAGAGTCATCAATAAAGGCAATTTTATTTTTGGCAGATAAAGACACTATCATGCTTGTCTTTCACCCCCATAACCAGACCCAGAGAAAGGGTACTGACTAGTCACGTTCCAGGAATATAAGAAGAATGTATGAAAAGAAGACTCGAAGGGTCAGGACTATACGAAGTTCTAGTAGAAGTAGTGTTAGGGTTTACAGGTATAGTCGAATTTACCATAGCTAAACAAATAGGAACAAATTTTATAACAAAATAGAATTCAGAATCAAAGTTGGGAAACAACGTTAAACATGCATTAATGAGGCAAGGCAAGAAAAACTGGGGTTACTGATCTCCTTCTTTTATACTCGAAGAAGTGACCCTTGAAACACTATAAGCTGATAGAGAGTTGCCGGAACTAGAATAGAACGTCAAAGCCAGAAAGAGAAATGAATTTCGTTGCCAAATCTCAGGAACACTGTTCACCAAAAAAACTAGCAACCTCGCAACCTCTTTCGATTCAATCAACAGGGGTACACCGCTCCATATCTCACCCTTGGATCTACTAAAACCCTCACTCTGATACCATGATAACATTGTAAATTGAATGAAAGATAATGAAATTTAGCTAGGGTTACAATTGAGGTGAGAGAACGGAGAGAGAGAAAAATCAGAGTTTTATTATTTCGTTCAACAAAAAACTAAGCTCAGAAACTTCTTGAGTATACATATACAAAGGGCAAAATAGTAAACTCCTATCAAACCGAACCGGATCAATATTAATACAGCTTTAGTGGACTGACTTTGGCCCAACGCTGACTATGGCCCAATGGCCCAAATGTCTAATGTCATGTAACTCAAATAATTTTATGTATATATTTTTTTAGAATTGGTCTAATGTTAGTTGCTGGTGGGTATGCTCCAAAGAAGTTAAATTGTGCACTTGACTGAATATTGAGTTATTTATTTAGATGAGCATCGATCGAATTCCACTTATTACTTTCTTTTTACTCATTTCTTTAGTGGTGCACCCATATTATAAAAATCTTAGATCCCGTCGGAGTAAAGCTAGCCTATTTGTATGATGGTTATACTTGAATTTGGTCTCCCTTATGCTTAAAACTGTTCGGCTATAATATACATGGAAGGAAGTTCATGTATAGCAAAACGATAATACTACGTTTAAAGTTGAAATTTAGCTCACAAAACTAACGAAGTTTGAGCTAATTAACTATTTAAAGAGTCAGTATCAAGAATGTCATGTAATCTGTACAAATGCTCCTCACGTGCCCTGGTCTTCGCTTTACAGAATAGAAGCACGTGTTACCTCTAGCATGGGGTGAGTTGGCTCAACATCTAAGATGACAGAATAGAAATTAAAAACAAAGTAGTTTTGGTATTTGGCTTTCTGGCAGTCAATTCAAAGATCATATCACACTGGGGGGTCATCATAATCTTCACGTTTGTTAAAATATAGTAATATATATATATATATATATATATATATATATATATATATATATTTAAAATTTATATAAATAATAGTATTAAAAATCATACACAATTTAAAAGGCATTTTGGGTCCTTTCATTTAATAATTTTGTCGCATAAAGTAAGACACAGTACCGATTACAACAAACTTATACGAAATCCGAATAAAATCTCATTTATTACAAAATTCGAAAAATTTACAAGGACAAGAAATATTGTATCTGCACTGCGATTGTCCTACTCATGTAGCATTACATCTTATTACCTGATTCTATTTGTAATTTATTATGTCTGAAAATGATAATATACAAAACAATTTTAACTAGTTACGTTGTGGAGTTGAAATTACATTCAAGAGGAAGACCTTGAGGAAACCTTTTAATATCAGTACAATAATTATAAACCATATAATTTTTCTGCACCCATTGTAACTTAGCTTGGCTTGTTGAATCAAGTTCTTGAAAAAACCATGGATTTGTGCTACTATTGCATGATGATTTTCCAAATTCCCAAACACAAGCATTGGCTTTGAAGTTTCTAAAAGAAGCTATAAATGGAGCATTGGACCAATCTGTTTTAATAAGGCCACCCCTAGTAGCCCAATCATCTGCATTCCATAGACTTGCATATACTCTCATAGGTTGGTTGGTTGGGTATGGTATCCCTCTTGACTTCATGTTCTTGAACACTCTTATTGGTGTGCCATCCACATAAAATCTAGACAAAATTGGTAAATCAAACATAAAATATATATATATATATATATATATATAAAAGTTTTTGTCAATTTTTAAAGGAAGAAATAAAATAATTTTAGAGACAATTTGTTTTGGGACTGCGGCATAGTAGCAATAGTTGTTGCTGTTGATGTTATATTCAAATATTAAGAATTAACAATAATTTAATAGATTTATTAGACGTTTAGACATAAGAATTGTGAAATTAAAAAAAAAAAAGTGAAATGATTTAGATATGTGTTTGGAGATGAATACAAGTTGTTTTTCAATTTTTGTGAGTGGTTTGAAGTGAAAATTTTAAAAAATAATTTTTTTTGGAGTTTTTAAGCTAGCGTTTGGACATAGATTTAGTTGAAACTTGAAAAAATAATTTTTGAAATAGTTTTGAAAAATAATTTTTGAAGTTGAAATTATGTTTGGATATGCATTTTATTTGAAAAAAATTTGAAGTTTTGGGAGTGGGAGAACAAGTTTCACCCAAAATCTACCCTAAACTAGATTTTGGAACTTGAAACTAATTTCAGAAATTTTTCAAAAATAGATCATTAATCTATGAAAAAAAAAAATTTGAAATAACGTTGTCAAAATTTATGGCCAAATGGGGCCTAAAATTTTTGAAAATTTTCGAAATTTAACTGCAAGTATAATTTAAAATTTTCATGACCCAACACTGATTCTGAAAAAAGTAAAAAAAAAATCGAAAAAAACAAACTTTTTATGGCTAAACGGGGCCTTAATTAAATTTGCGCCCTCATTCTAACTAGTTACATCAATATTATTAACATTATTCACCTTATAGTTTGCACAATATTTTAGTATATTGGTCATTTTTATAAGAAATGTCGAATAGAGCAAGTCAAAATAAAGATTAGATTTATAGAACTTTAGGAGCAAAAACCAAGAGATATATAAGTTTGGCTGGTTATGTGGCACTATTACTATTCGAGGAGTTAAACTGTTTTTTGTTTTACTTTAATTTCTCATACTTTTTTTCAAATATACTTTGATTATTAACTATCTTGGCAAATTTTACGTAATTTTTCCCATAGTTTTCAAATTGTGTAAATGTTTTTTTCAAAAATAAAATAAAATTGAAGGAGCAGTAAAGGTTCTAATGAATAATGATATGGCTTGTATAGTAAAGGGATACCTACATAATTGTTTGTGGGTTCCAAAGAATGGAGTAGGTATGAAAATCAGCAGTGGGATCAAACCATAAGTAGAACTGCTGTTCTTTGTCACCTTTGCCTTGAGTGTAAACATTTGTATGAATAATATAAGGATCACCACTAAGATTTCCCAAGAATTCAAAATCTATCTCATCATGTGTTGCCCCTTGTGATGATAACTGCATAGAAAATTAAATTAAAATAAGATCTTAGTTATCATATAATATAAAAATAAGAAGAAAAATTACCATATGATGGTAATTCTTGGTGTAGATTAAATGACAACATCAGCGATAACTACGAATTTAACATATTCTCACATTCACACGGGGTCCGAGAAAAGGTCACACCCCAGGAAATATATGTAGAAAGTCTACTATAATACATACAAACATTAGTTGTTGCTTCCATGATTCAAACTTGTGACCTATAGGTCACACGGAAATAACTTTACCATTGTGCAATCTAGGGGTGGCAAACGGGCGGGGTCGGATATGAGCAGGTTAAAAGGGATAATTTAAAAAAACGGATAAATTATCCGACCCGACCCGTATTTGAGACGAATAATAACGGGTTTATCCGGCGGATATTATGGACATCCATATTATCCACGACTTCTTAAATATGATCACTTATGAGAGAATTCCTAATCTTCCAAACTTGAGGAACTCCAAATTAAGGCTTTACAAATGTAAAAATTAAACACATTAGTTATTTATTGGTTAACCATTTTCTAAACAGATAATATAGTTCTTTATCCATTCGACCCGTTTTTAAATAATTTATTATCCAACACATTTTTTTTATGAATAATATGGGTGAATAACTGTTTTTTTAACCATTTTGTCACCTCTAGTGCAGCCTGGTACATAAAGACTCCCGCATTCATGCAGGGTCTGCGGAAGGGTCGCACCCCAAGGGGTATGATGTAGACAACCTACTCTAATGCAAGTATTTGTGGATGCTTCCACGACTCGAACGCGTGACCTATAGATCAAACAAAGCCAACTTTACTGTCACTCCAAAACTACCTTTACAATAACTATGATATAAAACTTACATAATATGTAGTCACTGTGCCAGCTGAATTTCCACGTACGAGTTTCAACTGCATATCAATCCTTCCAAATAAATACTCTCTTTTGGATTGAATACCAGAACCAGAGGCTTTGTCAAGGGAGAGAGTAAGAAGTTTTCCATTGTTGAGAACCTTTGCCCTACCATCTCCCCATGTAACATCAAAATCTTGATTAAAATTACTATAAGCCAAACTATGATACAAAGAGCATAAGGCAAGAAAAACCAAACATTGAGCTAACAAAGAAGCCATTGGGTAATTGATGTTAGTGATCTTTCTTGATTTGATTTTTACAAGTCAAAGATGGGTTGTAATTTGTAACCAAATGCTATATATATAGAGGTGTTGGGTTAAGGCATGAAAGTTGGTGGGGGTTAAAAGAAGGTTCCTAGAATTTGGAGGGCCATTTTGGTAATGGAGTAGGACAGCTGGCAAATAGTTTACTCCCACTATAACAGTGAGTGGGCCCCATTCCTCTGACGTGGCTTAATTTGATGGTTTAACAAGCCCATAAAATAGTTTGCTCATCATTAGACATCATCACAGAAACAAACTACTAATTCTTGTACTAGTGGACACGGTTTTAGACTTTTCTTGTGTCATAATGAGTGATAGATTTTAATTTTAAAAAGTCTCATCAACACGACAACAACAGATTTAACCGAGCTCAGTATTTTTGCCTATGAACATAAATTAAATTTATATGTATATAAATTTATTAAACCTTTTAATAAAAAATATATTCAAACTCATAATTTTAAAAATAAAATGAGCTAAAGCTAAGAATTGTACATATTGAACAGAAAGCTAATTGAAGTAGTTAATCAGCTTTATGTCAAAGTACATATCCAGGAAAATATATTAAATTTAGAACATAATTATTGTCGTCTAACTTCATAATCCATAAAGTTAAAATTCTGATTTAGCCCGGGATATACCAATGCAAAAAGGAGAAAACTCTAGCAATGTCTATTGGATCATATTGAAGTTGTATTCACCAATAAAATAGGTATTTCTTTTGCGCGTATTCTTGTACATTCCTCATTGGCTTTTCACATGTAACTTTCTGGTTGGAGAATGATAGGTAAGTGTTTCGGATATTACTAGAAAAGACCTTTTCATTTTGTCAATCCACACAGCTGGAAACCAACAACTTGGTGAACTAGTTTTGTATAGTACTAGCTTTATTTACATGGGGAAGGTTCATATAAAGAAGTGAAAAAGGTCAAATTTGCTCACATATAATATTCTTAAGCTTTTGGTCTAATATTAATTTTATTATTAGCAAGTAGTCTCGTTCTTTCGTTGATCCCTAACGGAGCCCAACATGGAGGTATTCTTAAATCATAGTCAGGAGTGAATGTATAAATTTGATAAAAATAGATGGGCTAGCCAATATTCGAATTAGTAATTAAAAAATAGAGATTTTTATATTTCTATGTCACATAGAAAACTTTATTATCCTCAATGTTTAAGAGTTAACTTAATTACACTTAGTATATCAAATTATCAATTATATACTATAATTAATTAAGGGTATAATTAATTGTACATTTTTTACTCCTTAATTAAAGGAATATACACGTTCCTCTCTCCTAACCCCCCAGTCTCACCCACGTTTTACCCATAACCACGTTCTTTTTACCATTTTCCATCTTCTGAAACCAAATTCTCCCTCTAAATTCACAGAAAATTGAAGAAATCGTTCAACAAAGTTGGTTCCCCATTTTACTCCAATTGAAGTTCATCAATGAAAAACAACAAAGTTCATCAAAATTGAAGTCAAATCTTCAAAGTTCATACACAGATTTACCTTCAGCTTCAAATTTTCTCAATGAAGAAGAACAAACCTTCAAATAGACAAGAGAGCAGCAATTCCACCATTGACATCCATTAAAAAGCTTTGAAGCTTTGAATTCAAATTTGGGTTTTAAAAAATCATCATTTGTTTTGATTGGCTGTTGTTGAAAATAGTTGGGAATATGTTTTGGAGTTTATATCTCAATGTTGAGGGGTTTTGGTGAAGATTAGACTTGGTTTTGACCGAAATTTAGATTGAAACTCGAAGAAAAAGAAGAAGAAGAAGAAGAAGACATATTGCAGAAATTGTAGATAATTGTAGATAAATTGTAGAAAAATTATAGATAAATTGTAGACTATTTTTTGCATAAGATTTGTAGAAGTTTTAGTCGTTTTTGATTTGTGAAAATAGAAAACAAGGCACCTATAATTAGAATACAAATAATCTACAATCTATCTACAAACTGGGTACATTGAATTTTCATATCCCAATTCCCATCCAATTGTAGC